>ML661334.1:3447279-3550722 GCA_007570785.1 Antilocapra americana | reverse complement strand
CTGAGTCATGGGCAGCGCTGCCCGCAGCCCGGGCTCATTCGCGCAGCGCGGCGGCCGCGGGCGCGCAGCCATTGGGCCGGGCATGACGCGCTGAGCCGCGCTCGCCGCGCCGCGTGCGCCCCGCGCGGGTGCCTGTGCCGCCGCCCTCCGGTCCCGCCGCCCGCCCGCCGGCCGGCCGCGCCGCGCCCGCACCATGATCGCCGCCGCGTTCCTCGTCCTGCTGAGACCCTACAGCATCCAATGTGCCCTCTTCCTGCTGCTGCTTCTGCTGGGCACCATCGCCACCATCGTCTTCTTCTGCTGCTGGCACCGCAGGCTCCAGAAGGGGAGGCATCCCATGAAATCGGTCTTTTCGGGTCGTTCAAGGAGCCGAGGTGAGACGCGTCGCGGCGGGCTTCCTCGGGCCCGGGGCACCGCTCGGCGGGGCTGCGGAGGGGAGCGCGGCTCGTCCCCTCCGCGCCGCTGCCCCGGCCGCGTGCTCGCCCTCCCTCCCCGGGCCCGGTGCGGCTCCGCGTTTCCAGCCCCGGCCGCCTCCTCGGGTCCTCCGGGTCGTGATGCCCGCGGCGCGCAGAGCCCCGGGAGAGGGAGGGCGGCGGGCGCTCGGGCTCGGCGCCTGAGCCCCCGGGGCGGCCGAGCCGAGCCCGGACTGCGGCGGCCGCCTCCACCCGCGCCCCCGGGGCAGGGAGACTTCGGGGCTCCCCAACTCCCCCGGAACTTTCCCTGAAACTTCTAAACTGATGGCCTAGCAGCCACCCGCCGCCCCAGCGGGCTGTCCCCACTGCGTTCGAGGCGTCCGGAGCGCGCCTTCAGGCCCCCGACCCCCAGGTGAGTCGTCGGTGACTCGGCAGGTGAAGAACAAGGAGTGAACTGAAGTCTCGTTTTTTTCTTTTTTCTTTCCTCCCCCAGATGCTGTTCTGAGATCTCACCACTTTCGTTCCGAGGTAATTTATTTAGCGCGCACGCTCAAGGTCAGAAGAAGTTCTCTTTCCTGGGTACCAGTATTAATCAGAGGCGTGTTTAGAAGCCACTAGGGCTTTGAATGGCGAGCCCACTGCCCCCAGGCCAAAAGGGACATGTTTGCCTGGAAGCGACTCCCCAGCATGAGTTCCCGGGAGCGGTTTTGGCAGATTTCTTGTGTCGTGGAGCCGCTGTGTTGGAAGGGGAGAGACAGCCCCTAAAAGCGGCCTGACCTCAGGAACGCACTCTTGCGGTGGCTGTTAGCTTCCCTGACCATCTGGAAGTGGCCGGAAGCTTTCTGGGCTCAGTCAGCCAGCCGCCGCTGTTCGCTTGGGTATCCAACCACGTTGGGAGGGTTTAGGGAGTTAGTGTTGGGCGATTTGATCTGTGTGCATTACCTTTTATATAGACTTGCGAGCTTCTATTCCTGTTCACCCAGAAAGTGCTCCATGTTTTACTGGGGATGTCTGATGACTTTTGTAAAGTGATGATGATAGTGATGCAGCTTTACCCTCAAAAGGTGAGCCATCTGTCCCTCCTTAAACAGGTGACCTGGCTGCACTGGTTCAGTAACTGTTGTAGGACTAGGTCTGCTGGAGACAGAACAAAACCGAGAAACACAATCTCTCCCGACCCATTGTTCTTGATGAGTTTCCAGGCCAACCGCCACTTAGTGCCAGATGATTTTCCCTCCTTTCCTGGGGAGTTTCACACAGCCAGGAGGTTGCTGGTAGCAATGGATGATGTGGTTTGATCATCTTAGCAAAGACGTCATAGTTAGACACCCTCCATGGGCTTGCTATTTACCTAAGAAGTTATTTCACATTTCATTTCCCTTGCTAATCTGGTGTTTTGTTGCACCCTGGATGTTTGATTGGACTCTGGTTGCTTGAAAGGTATCACTGTATTACTGTAACACCCTTATAATGCTGCCCAATGAAGAATTATGTGTGGTGCCCTAGTGGGTGAGAACTCTGGGCTCAATTTAGTACTGTAAAGAGAATAAAATAACCAATCAGATAATCAGAGGTTCCAGTGCTAACTAATTTTGTGGTGCTGGGAGACTCAACTTCTCAGACCCTCAGTTCCCCCCTTCCTGTAAAATAGGGCCAGTAGTACCTTACAGGGCTGTAAGGGGAGGACAGGGTTTACCAGTAATCGTGTTTTAAAAAAACTCATTTATGGAAATTCCCTGGTGGCCCAGTGGTTAGGACTCTGCCCTTCCATTGTAGGGGGCCTGGGTTCGGGGAACTAGGATCCCAGAAGCTGTGCAGTGAGGAAAAAAAAAGAAAGAAAGAAAATTGGAAACAAAAATCCATTTAGTTTATAGTAGGTATTCAGTACTCGTAGGTATCATTATATTTTGCAAAATTGAATTTAAAATGTGTAAAGATAAAAGATCTGTCTGCAAATCTTAAAATCTTTATTAGATTAATTAATTCAAAGTTATCTGAAACAACATAAGCTGTGTCTATTATAAACCAGCCCTCTTTGAATATATGATTAATTTAATAGAATAACCCATCTAGAGGTGATAAAAAATCAATCACTGTCAAGGTATGAGCAGCAAAATTTAGGATTTTGATTTTAAAAAGAGATCACCAGTCCTGTACACATCAATGCTAGAACCAGAATCAAAGTCCTGTTATGGGTTATTAGATCAGCCATCAAATATTTCAGCAAAAAGCACAGACAGAAAAAAATGAGATACGACTATGTTTTGTTATCTGTCAGTTAAATATTTATCCTAAACTTACCTTTGGTTAGCTGGGAGTGACTGTTTTAACACCATAGGTCGTTTCACAATATCCCCAGTACAGATTGACATCCTGTGTGTGCTTCATATTTGCTTTATCTGCTGGGCTGTGAGCATCTTGATGGCCTGGACCAAGTCTCTCCTTCAGGGCTGTGTCCCCACTGCCTGTTGTAAAAATGAGTGAAATTTCCTCAATGAGTGCCTGTTCCCATAACTGGGCAAATACAACTCAGAATTGGGCTGAAGAGAAAAATTTTTTGCACTTTCTCAGGACAGTGCTCAGAATTCAGCATTCGCTAAATCCCAGCTCTTATTTTACCTTTCCAGGTGTTAAAATAGTGCTCTGGAGTTTGTACTGAAAATGTAAATCACTAATTACAAGAAAATGGATTTGGTTAGAATTTTTTTTCAGAAAGTTGAGTGCAGTGTTAGCATCATTTGTTGATAGCCCACCTGGGTTCTTTTTTGTACCAAGGTCCTGTGTTAAACTACTCAAAGAAAGTCATGTGATAGGTGACCATCCTTAGACTGTTCCAGGAGAATGTCTGTTTCATCATTGTTTCAGGTTTGCTACAAATAAAATACTTTCCCCTAAGGAGAACAGGGGGGTGGATTTTTTTCCCCTTCTCCCTTTCAAAATGCCATTTCCTGCAGGATTTTCTTTTTTTTTTTTAATTAATTAATTTCTTTTTTCCTTTACATAATCTGCAGGATTTTCTCCATGGGAAATATCTCTGAAGTTTTTGGATTCTAGCATATTAGGAAATTAGAACTTGTGTTGCTTTTTAGCAGTAGCTGATGCAAAATAAGTATCAAATAAAGAGATTTTGTTTTCCTACAAGTTATAGTCATGTTGGGTATTCTATTACTCATCCCAGTCTCAGTTGATAGGTAAGCCACTCAGCACTTCAATAGTGGTCAAATGAGGGAATAGGGTTTAAGATCTGCTGGTGTGTTTGGAAATGTGAAAGAGCTTTGGGGCTGTCCTTGAACACACGAAAAGTTCAGTTAGCACTTGGTTGAGGGTATTGTTTCTGTTTTCTATACGTCCAGGAAGGAGTCCAATTGGACAGGAAATTTCAAGATGTTTCTTCCCAGGTAGGGAGAGTAATACGTCTCCTGGGGAAAGACTTTGTCATCAGGACCCAGTGTGCTTTGTAGAAGTTTTGCAGCAGGAAAAAAAAAGAAAAATCCACGTTTCTCATCTGAGTGGCTGCAGCGTTTTAGTTCTCACTAAGTGAATAATAGGGCTTCCCTGGTGGCTCAAATGGTAAAAGCGTCTGCCTATAATGTGGGAGACCCAGGTTTGACTCCTGGGTCAGGAAGATCCCCTGGAGAAGGAAATGGCAACCCACTCCAGTCCTTTTGCCTGGAAAATTCCATGGATGGAGGAGCTTGGTGGGCTACAGTCCATGGGGTTGCAAAGCGCTGGACACGACTGAGCGACTTCTCCTTCACTTTCACAAGTGAATAATCACCATCTCATCTCAGTCTCTTCCTCATAAAGCTAGAAGTAATTGATACAGATATTTATGAGATATTTGGCAACTGCCAACAATCCCTTTTTATTTGCACACACTTGCAAACTCATGTTTACTGGCTTAGAAGTTCCCTAAATTTTAATGATAGCATATGAGAATGTGAAATTATTAACCACCCAACAAGGGCTCGATCCCCGTTCTCTAACAGATGAAAAGGGGCTCAGTTAGATAACTAGAAATATGTACTTTGTATGTGAAAACAAATAACTTGTTCTGTGTGATACATATATATATGTATATATATATAGTGGTGTATCTGAACTGATACTGGTGAGGAGAAATGACTTCATATTGATGTGAAACAGTCTGGAAACCCAGTGCTCATTCTGGGTCTGTAAGTACGATGCTTTTCCTGAGGACTTATAAGATTTGATACTGTGTCTTTGCACAATGCCTGTTACCCTAGACGCCTGTGATGAGGACCAGACAATGGCAATCTTGATTTTAAGGAAATCTAAGAAAGTGATATGGGTAATTGAGGTACCATTAGGTTACAAGAAAGAGCCTTGGGAGCCCTTCAGGAGAGTGGAGACAGTTACATATAATGCCCTTGAGAATACCCAGTATGGACAGTGGTACATGATCCCTATTCATCAGCTCAGTGGAATAAGGGCAGCCTTGTTTGATATCAGGAGAAGCAAGAGTGTGCTTTGTGTCCATCAGGATTGAGTAAATAACTTCACTTCCCGTTTCAGGGAAAAGGAACCACTGTGTGATTTTTAACTGTGTCATTCACATTCCAGAGAATCATGTGCCCAGAATTCTCAGTGAAAGAGAGAAGCTCAGTGGAGTGAATTGCTAGTGGCCATTTCTGATGAAGCTGTCAAGGCAAATCCTTTAGATTTCTCCAGGGATGAAAAGGTGGGCCACACAGACTCTCTTGGCCTCATCATGTTCCCAGAGCACCTCTGCCCAAACCATGGAAGCATGTTCAGTGGAGGAACCGTGGTTCACAGCTTCTCCTGGAATCTGCATCTTCCATTAAGAGTTACCAGTCTAGGGACTTCCCTGGTGGTCCAGTGGCTAAGATTCTCAGCTTCCAGTGCCTAGGATCAGGGTTCAGTTCCTCACCGGGGGACTAGATCCCACGTGCTGCAACTAAAGGTCCTGTGTTTTCTATTGCAATTAGTTTATCTTTATAAACAAATTCTTTGCCTGGAGTTAAATTCTAGGTCTAAGTCAGTTTATGCTAATTAAATCAATGTTAAATTGAACTCGATACATGATATTGGGTTCATTTTGCTTCACTCAGTTATTTTGAAAACAGACATTTATTTTTTCATCACCTATAAGGTATAATATTAGATGGTAGGATTAACGAAGGGTCTGAGGTATAGCCCTTGCCTCTAACAACAGCTTTTCGGGTTACTCCGTAAGTGCTGAAATTTTGCATTTACTGGTTGGGTTCCCATAACTGAACTGCTGTGCGATTTCCAGCTATGAATCACAAGTGTGATGGAAGCATCAGAGGCCAAGCTATGCAAATACAGCGAGTACATTCATGAAAAAGACAAATTCACCCCATCCACTGGGTCACCATTAGCATAGAATTCACCCTTACCTCAGCTCTGTGGTGACAGGATGCTGAGAGCTAAAGAAGAAAGAAAGTAAGCTACTGTTTTTTCTTGCATCCAAACCTATTAAATCCAATCTAGAAGAAAGCTTTTCCGGAGAAGTCGGAAATCTCTGTCTAAACTTAAGGGTTAAGAACTCAGTTTTTGAGACTGCAGTTAGAGCTTAGAACCAGGCAAATAATAAGCAGTGGTTTAATAAGACTACAGGAATAAGAGTTTAGAGTCTCGGATTTGGGGTCCAGCTCTGCCGCTAACTAACTGTGCCATCTTAGTCTAGTCTCTCAGGGTCTCTGAGACTTGCAGTTCTCACCAGTAACATGAAGATAATCTCTGAGTAAACAGGCTCTGTTTTTATTAGGTGCAAAAAAAGCATCCTGCTAAAAAAGGCATCATGTAAAGCACAATTCTTTCTAAGAATTTAAGGCAGGTAAAAGTAAAATAATTAGCATAAACATGAAGGAACAGATTATTATAAAAGGGATGGTTGGAATAATTCTGATGATGTGATGGCTTCTGGCTGGGGTGATCAGAGAAGCCTTCCAGGAGGAGATGATGTTTCTGTTGTAGTGTGCAGGCTGAGTAGTATCCAGCTAGACAGAAAGGGACTCAGAGCAAACCCCTAAGACAGCAGAACCACTTAAGAATAGGCAACAGTTTAGGAAACACACTTGTTTTTAGATAGCTCAGAACATGTCCTTGTGATTAGAAGGTAGGGGTCTTGAGATCACATCACGGAATGTAGAACTGGAAACATAAGTAGGTGCCAGCTATAATAACAAATAATTTTTCAGTACCACTCGATGGCTGACAGAGGCTTTCACAGAACATTACTTGAGCGTCTTAGGAGGACACCTGCTCTGAACTCGCAAGAGAAGCAAAGAGTTTTCATTTCTTTCCTAGCAACTATGGCAAAACAGCCCATTTACTCTTTTTTCTGTCACAGGGCGTGGAGAGTTGTGGCCTCGGCGCTAAGGCCCGGGACCATAACTGGCTGGGGACCTTCCTGCTCACCTGAAAGCTGTGTCCTTGAAGGACATTGTGTGTTTCAGGCCTGGTTCTCAAGCATCACTGGGTTATACTTGGCCACAGACACCATATGTGTCCAGGGATTTGCAGGCGATTTATTATGTGTGAGGCCGTGTGATAGGTTACAGTTTTTAAAAATATTTGAAATATGTCTCTGCTTTTAAACTTCTTCCTTGAAGAAAATTCCCCCTCCCATAATAATCTGAATGTCTATTTCCTCCTCAGATCCTCAAGCCTAGCCCTTCACCCTCAGCCTCTGTCTCCTAACTCACTGAAGACATCAGTGCCACCAAGTAATAGCACCTTAAACTTCTTGCCCCTGCATATTAAGTGGCATACTAATCTTCCCTCCCACCCATTTTTCCACCTCCTTATGGGTGTTTTATGCTTATGCCATGAATTCCTTGTCTTCCTGTCTCTCGGGGGAGTTGACTCCGCTATTTTTTCTTCTGTTGCTCCCTCTCTGCTGGTGCCTGCTGCTGACATATAAACATCATAGGTGCGTCCTTTCAAAAACAACGCAAACCTCCCTACACCACTAGCTCTTGTCTTGGCAAGAAAAGTTCCCTGAAAAGGGTTCTTTATCTGCCACTTATCATTCCTTCAGTTCAGTTCAGTTGCTCAGTCATGTCTGACTCCTTGTGACCCCATGAACTGCAGCACGCCAGGCTTCCCTGTCCATCACCAACTCCCGGAGCTTACTCAAACTCTTGTCCGTCAAGTTGGTGATGCCATCCAACCATCTCATCCTCTGTCACACCCTTCTCCTCCTGCCTTCAATCTTTTCCAGCATCAGGGTCTTTTCAAACGAATCAGTTGTTTGTATCCGGTGGCCAAAGTTTTGGGAGTTTCAGCTTTAGCATGATTTCCTTTAGGATTGACTGGTTTGATCTCCTTGCAGTCCAAGGGACTCTCAAGAGTCTTCTCCAACACCACAGTTCAGAAGCATCAATTCTTTGGTGCTCAGCTTTCTTTATAGTCCAACTCTCACATCCATACGTGACTACTGGAAAAACCATAGCCTTGACTAGATGGACCTTTGTTGGCAAAGTAATGTCTCTGCTTTTTAATACACTGTCTAGGTTGGTCATAGCTTTTCTTCCCAGGAGCAAGTGTCTTCTAATTTCCTGGCTGCAGTCACCATCTGCAGTGATTTTGGAGCCCCTAGAAATAAAGTCTGTCACTGTTTCCATGCTCTTATAAATAAATTTTACTCTTGACTGAGTAAAATCTACTTCTGCTGCTGCAACTTGAAATCACTCACCCTTTGCTCAGCCATGAGTTCCATATTGTTACATTCCATATTTCTGTATTAGGTTTAATTGACCTATCTTGCACTGGACTTTGTTGACAACTGACCCCTTCTTTTAAAAAAATATTTGGTTATTATTTATTTGTTTGGTTTCACTGGGTCTCAGTTGCAGCATGTGGGATCCAGCTCCCTGACCAAGGATTGAACCCAGGCCTCCCACATTGGGAATGTGAAGCCCCAGCCACTGGACCACCATGGAAGTCCCAGTACCAATCACTTCTTGAAACTCTTCCTCCCTTTTTTTTTCTGGCCACGACTCCCTCTGTTCGTGTGCTAGACACTCTTTTTACTTAGATGTTGATATTCCCAACTTATTCCCTTTGTTATAATTTTTTAAAATAACTTTGTTGAGATAAAATTCACATACTATGTAGTTCACCCATTCAGTGGTTTTTTAGTGTGTTTATAGTGTAGTGCAACCATCACACAATTTAACTGAAAACATTTTCATTATCCCCCTAGAGAAAGCCAATAGCAGTTAGCAGTCACTCCCCATTCACATCCTACCTCCACACCCCAACTCTAGGCAACCACTTACCTAGTTTTGTCTAAACAGATTTACTGGACCTCATTTTTACTCATCCTGTTCAAACTGTACTTGTACTCATATATTTCCTGCTTTTGGTTCTTATTCACCTAATGAAAGTGAAAGTTGCTCAGTCATGTCAGATTCTTTGCGACTATACAGTCCATGGAATTCTCCAGGCCAGAAGACTGGAGTGGGTAGCTTTTCCCATCTCCAGGGGATATTCCCAACCTGGGGGTCGAACCCAGGTCTCCTGTACTGTGGGCGGATTCTTAACCAGCTGAGCCATAAGGGAGGCCCAAGAACACTGGAGTGGGTAGCCTATCCCTTCTCCAGTGGGTCTTCCCGACCCAGGAATCTGACCGGGATCTTCTGCATTGCAGGTGGATTCTTTACTGACTGAGCTACCCGGGAAGCCCCCTCTTCACAGAATGGTTACTCTGAAATCTTGATGTCAAATTCAGGCTTCACTCTTGACCTCCAGATACAGAGTCGACCCTCTTCCCTCCTCCTCACATAGAGGCCCTGCAGGGGTCTCAGACTGAGTGTCTGCCCTGTTGTGGAGAGTGGCACACCCTCACCCCTGCTGCTGCGGTTGCCCACACTGGAAATCTAGAAGCTACGACAGACCCCCCTCATCCATCCTATCCCGTCCTGGCTTCCTTACCATCCTCCTGATGGTTACCTTGCTTCAGACCCTATAACAAACCTCCAGGCAAGTCTCCCTAACTCCCCACTCCCAATCCATACGTGCTAATCTAGTAAAGATCATTCTAAAATACAGATTAAGTCTTAAAACTTACTAGTCAGGGAGCCATTCTGATCTTAGTGATCCCACCATAAGATGGGTTATTAATAACCACGGACTTCTATGGACTAACCTGGAGGCCCAGTGGTTAAAACTCCATGCTTCCAGTGCAGGGGAGCTTGTGTTTGATCCCTGGTTGGGGAACTAAGACCCTGCATGCTTCGTGGTGTGGCCAAAAACAACAGCTATGAAAGAAAGAAAAACAACAAGGGTTTCTGTTCTCCCAGCAAGAAGTCTAGCGATGCCTCTGGCTTTGGTGCAGCAGTCCTGCTTGTTATTGCTGGGGTGATTGGGGTGGTCCTGGCCTTTCCCTCATGGTTGCAGGATGCTTGCACCATTCTAGACATCAAGCCCAAATTCAGGGAAGGAAGTGAGGGAAAAGGCAGAGCCAGTCAAGGAAAGCTATTCATTACCGAATCAAAATCTTTGCCGATGCCTTTCCAGTTAGATTTCTTCTTATGCTTAATTGGTCAGAACTGTGTCACAAGATCACCTCTCACTGCGCAGAAAGTTTCGAATATGAGCTTTCATTTTTCCTAGCTTCTGTGGTAGAGGTAGGCAGGAAGAAAAGGCTGGGTAAGCCATATCCCTCCCCTGCTTAACGTCTCAGTGGCTTTCCACTTTGTTGTAGGTAATAAAGTTCGACCTTCATCTGGTATCAGAGGGATCCCTATGCTGATGTCCTGGTGACGGTTCTAATTCTCCAAACAGACCAAGACTTTTTGGATTATTGTTTTCGATCATGTTACTTCCAACAGAGAAAGCCCTTCTTTGTCTTCCTTTTCTTTTTTCGTACATCCACTCCTAACTAAGCAGAAATACTCAGGCACTGAAAGACTAAAACTCTTTGCTCTTCCTTCAAAACCCAGCTCATAAGTTGTCTTCAGGAACCTTTCTTAACTCCCTTGTAATAATAATAATAATAATAATAGTTGAGTTTTTAAAATTTGTCTGTCTTAAAAGATTGTAAGTATCTAGAAGATAGACTAAATCCCTGGTTTTTAGCTCTGTAACTGTTTGGTGAAGGAATGAATGTATTTGATGTTTTCTAAAGTCAGTTTAATTTTCAGTTCTCATGGATGCTAACTTTCAAAATATTCCCGTATCCTTGTTTTATTTAAAGGGAAAGAGACAGATGCTTTTCATTTTTTATTTCAGGCATACTCATAACCCCTGATGGTTACTTTAGTTGTGCCTTAGTTAACATCCTGTGTTTACTTTGAAAATGTGCAGATTCAGACACTTTTTTTAATATAAGGATAATTGCTTTACAGAATTTTGTTGTTTTCTGTCAAACCTCAACATGAATCAGCCATAGGTATACATATATCCCCTCCCTTTTGAACCTCCCTCCCACCTCCCTCCCATCTCACCCCTCTGGGTTGATACAGAGCCTCTGTTTGAGTTTCCTGAGACATAGAGCAAATTCCCGTTGGTTATCTATTTGACATATGGTAATGTAAGTTTACATGCTGCTCCTCCATAGAGCTCACCCTCTCCTCCCCTCTCCCCATGTCCATAAGTCTGTTCTCTATGTGTTTCTCCATTGCTACCCTGCAAATAAATTTTTCAGTATCCTTTTTCTAGATGCCTTATATATATAGTGTTACAATATGATATTTATTTTTGCTTTCTGGCTTACTTCGCTCTGTATAATAGGCTCTAGGTTCATCTACCTCGTTAGAACTGACTCAAATGTGTTCCTTTTTATGGCTGAGTAATATTCCATTGTGTATATGTACCACAACTTCTTTATCCATTCATCTGTCAATGGACGTCTAGGTTTCTTCCATGTTCTAGCTATTGTAAATAGTGCTGCAGTGAATAGTGGGGTGTGTCTTTTTCAATTTTGGTTTCCTCAGGGTGTATGCCTAGGAGTGGGATTGCTGAGTCATATAGTGGTTTTATTTCTAGTATTTTAAGGCATCTCCATGCCGTCTTCCATAGTGACTCTATCAATTTACATTCCCACCAACAATGCAAGAGCATTCCCCTTTTCTGCACACCCTCTCCAGCATTTATTGTTTGTAGACTTTTTGATGATGGCCATTCTCATCTCACATGCTGGTAATGTTCAAAATTCTCCAAGCCAGGCTTTCGCAATATGTGAACTGTGAACTTCCAGATGTTCAAGCTGGTTTTAAAAAAGGCAGAGGAACCAGAGTTCAAATTGCCAACATCCACTGGATCATTGAAAAATCAAGAGAGTTCCAGAAAAACATCTATTTCTGTTTTAGTGACTATGCCAAAACCTTTGACTGTGTGGATCACAATAAACTGTGGAAAATTCTGAAGGAGATGGGCATACAAGACCATCTCACCTGTCTCTTGAGCAACCTGTATGCAGGTTAGGAAGCAACAGTTGGAACTGGACAAGGAACAACAGATTGGTTCCAAATAGGGAAAGGAGTACATCAAGGCTGTATATTGTCACCCTGATTATTTAACTTATATGCAGAGTACATCATGAGAAATGCCGGGTTAGAAGAAGCACAAGCCAGAATGAAGATTGCTGGGAGAAATATCAATAACCTCAGATATGCAGATGACACCACCTTATGCCAGTACGTGAAGAGGAACTAAAGAGCCTCTTGATGAAAGTGAAAGAGGAGAGTGAAAAAGTTGGCTTAAAGTTCAACATTCAGAAAACTAAGATCATGGCATCTGGTTCCATCACTTCATGGCAAATAGATGGGGAAACAATGGAAACAGTGTCAGACTTTATTTTTCTGGGCTCCAAAATCACTGCAGATGGTGACTGCAGCCATGAAATTAAAAGATGCTTACTCCTTGGAAGGAAAGTTATGGCCAACCTAGACAGCATATTAAAAAGCAGAGACATTACTTTGCTGACAAAGGTCCATCTAGTCAAGGCTATGGTTTTTCCAGTGGTCATGTATAGATGTGAGAGTTGGACTATAAAGAAAGCTGAGCACTGAAGAACTGATGCTTTTGAACTGTGGTGTTGGAGAAGACTCTTGAGAGGCCCTTGGACTGCAAGGAGATCCAACCATCCATCCTAAAGGAGATCAGTCCTGGTTGTTCATTGGAAGGAATGATGTTGAAGCTGAAACTCTAATACTTTGGCCACCTGATGTGAAGAGCTGACTGATTAGAAAAGACCCTGATGCTGGGTAAGATTGAGGGCAGGAGGAAAAGGTGACGACAGAGGATGAGATGGTTGGATGACATCACCGATTCAATGAACATGAGTTTGAGTGGACTCTGGCAGTTGGTGGTGGACAGGGAGGCCTGGCGTGCTGCAACTCATGGGGTCACAAAGAGTCGGATACAACTGAGTGACTGAACTGAAGTGAACTGAAAAAGGATGTTTCTTTTTAATGATTAAAAGACTAAATGTTCAGGAAGATGTAATCATATATGTATACATGGAGTAAACATTGTCAAAATTAAAGGGAGAAGCAAACAACTTTGGAATCACAGTTGATGATTTTAACATCCTTCTCTCAGCAATTGATACAATATCCATATAGAAAATAAGTAAAAATATAAATAATCTTAATAATGCCATCAGCCATCTTGACCTAATTGATATTTATAGAACACCATACCCACATGACTCAATCCCAAAGACAGATTATATTCTAGGCCATAAATCAATTCACAGTACAAATTAATTTAAATTCAAAAGGATTGAAATCATATTTAGTATATTCTCTGATCATAACAAAATTAAACTATGAATCAATAATGATAATATCTCTAGGAAAACCTCACATATTTGGAAGCTAAATAATATGCTTTAGAAAGTTAATTCACCAAAAAAGAAACCTTTAAGGAAGATTAGAAAATATTTCAAAGTGAATGATAATGAAACACAGTAACTCAAAATTGTGGAATGCAGCCAAAGCAGTGCTTAGAGGAAAACATGTAGCTTTAACTGCTTATAGTCTAAAATCTAACAAACTGTCAACTTTAAGAAGCTAGGGGATTAAAAAAAGGAAAAGTAAATGCAAAATAAGTAGAAGGAAGGACATAATAAAAATCAGAGTAGACATTGATGAAATAAATAAAAGATATACAACAGAGAAAATTAACAAAAGCAAGACTGTTTCTTTTAAAAAGTATTTTAAAATTGAAGTATAATGTACAATTTTGTGTTAGTTTCAGGTATATAGCAAAGTGACTCAGTTATATATACATGTATATTCTTTTTTAGATTCTTTCCATTATAGGTTATTACAAGATACTGTATAGTTCCTTGTGCTTCACGGTAGATCCTTGTTGTTTATCTATTTCATATATAGTAGAGTGTATATATTAAAGTCGGGTTTTTGAAAAGATCAACAAAGTTTATAAATATCAAGCTAGACTGATCAAAAAATGACAAATCACTGATGAAACACATGGAAGAAACATTTTAACAGTAGAAACCACAGACATTAGGAGGAAAAGAGAGTATTCTGTACAACTTTATGCCAAGAAATTTGACAGCTTAGATGAAATGGAGAAATAGCTTCTACTCTCTAATTATTCCCCATGTCTTAGACCTGCTCTGACTCCCAGATCTTAAGTTCTGAAATACCTCTCTCTGACCACATCCCTGCCTGTCTCTGCATCTCATCATGAGCTCTCAGTGAGTGTCTTGCTTCTCTGAGTTCAGCCTGCCACCACTTCCTGGTTTAACTTCACTTGCCTTTCTGCTCAGTATAGACTCTTCATCAGTTGCATAGAGAAGCTTTACTGTTGTTCTCACTTCGGTCCTTCAGTTTCTCTGCCACAATGACTTGACAATTACCAGATCTGAGGCAGTGTCTTTGCTTTCCTTTTCTCATGCCCAGGAGGCTTAGCCTCACTGGACAGCATCACAAAACCCAGCCATTTGGTTCATTATGTCCAGCAGCCATGTTTGCTCCTCGAGTGTATCAGCTAGCTTCTACTTTCTAACGCTGAACAGCGACAGTTCAAATGTTAACTATTTAGTCCACAAGTCTGAGAATTGGCAGTTTGAGCTGTGCCCAGTTGGCCAGTGGTTCTGGTGTGAGTCAGGCTTGGCTCATCACAGCCACCCCCAGTCATATGTTGGTTTCAGTCGATGAGCTTCTGGCTGACTCACAGTTTGCCTGTACATGGTTTGTCCCCTTCCATCAAGCCACCCGGGGTTGGTTCACACGTCGTTGGTTAGATTCGGATTCTCAAAGTAGCAAAAGTGGAAGTGCGTGAGGCCTTTGGGGGTCTGTCTAGGCTCTCAGCTCATATGTGGCCTCTGCTCACACATTGTTTTGACCAAAGCAATTTATAGGAAGTGGGGGAAATAGAGTCCTGGCAGGAGAAGTAGAATCCTATGGTGGCCACTTTTGTAATCTTGTGGCTAATCTTTTGATTTATGTCAGGTTTGCTGCTGTCTGCTATTCCTTAGCACTCATTTTAAAGTTTTTCTGTTGTTTTCCCTGGGTAGTCTTTTCTTTTCTTTGTGTACATCTATATAAAAATTACTTCTGCCTGAAAATTTTTTAAGCCTAACAATTTCAACAATGTGGGTGGCTATATGTTCCAGTTTTAGAATACTTTCCATTACCCTAGAAAGATTTCTCATGTCTATTTGCCATTGATCCCTATTCCCACCCCTAATCTGCAAAACTATGAATCTGCTTTTAGTATCTATGGATTTGCCTTTTCTGGACATTCATATATAAGTGGAATCTTAAATACATAGTCTTTTGCATCTGGCTTCTTTCATGAATATTAACGTTTTGAGGTTCATCCACGTTGAATCATGTATCAGTAGTTAGTTCATTTTTATTGCTGAATTGTATTTTATTCAATGAATATACTATACTTCATTTATCCATTCAACAATTGATGGACATTTTATTTTTCCCCAATTTTTAGCTGTTATAAATAATACTGCTGAATATTTGCTTGGAATCTTTGTACGGACATATATTTCCATTTGTCTTGGGTTGGTGCCCAGGAGTTGAATTCCTAGCTTATGTGATAAGTATATGTTTAATTTTTAAAGGAAATTGTTAAAGTCTTCCCCAAAGTGACTGTACAGTTTAACATTCTCACCAGCAATGTATGAGGGTTCCAGTTTCTCCACACCTTTGGCAAACTTGTTGTTGTCTTTTTGATTATAGCTCTTCTAGTGGGTCTGAAGTGGTATCACTGTAGTTTTCATTTGCATTTCCCTAATGACTAATGATTTTTGAGCATTTTTTTGTGTGCTTGTTAGCAGTTCAGATAGCTTCTTTAGTGAAATGTTCAAATCTTTTCCGTTTTTATTTTACTTTTTGCTTTATTGAAATACTGTATTTATTTCACATGTATATTTTTGTCTTTCCACCATTTTAGTTTGTCTGATCACCATGACTACTGTGTCCTATCACAGCATTCCATATATTCTTAAGACTGAGCAAATGGTAGAGTTCCATCTTTAAAAATAAAATGGGCATTTTGGACAATGCTTTCTTGGCAATGAACCTGGGTAGCATTTATCAGACACAGTAGGGGACGTTTTCACTCTGCAGTATAGAAAGTACAACCAGATATCTAACTGGGACAGAAATGAAATCAGATGGAAAGTTTTGACAAAAGATTTAAATTATTTTCTTAAAGAGATTTCCTCAACTGCAGGAAATCTTGAGTAGTTTTCAGATCAGTCATCTGGAGCAATTCTTCACATAATTGATGATTTTAGTTTCTACTTTGGGAGATAACCACATTTTTCTGTACTTGCTTGCATTTTTGTTTAATGTCTTCTACAGAACAGGTCCTTTCTGTGTTTTTAGGCATGCCCCCTTCCCATTTTAAAAAATATTCTTGACATCTTGATCTTGGTAGTGATGGTTTGAGTCTCTTCCATTCTTGTTTGATTTTTGTGCAATTTTTGCTTGAGTATCTCATAGAGATCTTAAAAATTTTTTTTATTGGAGTCTAGTTGATATACAATATTGTGTTACTTTCTGCTGTAGAGCACAGTGAATCAGTTATACATCATAAAGATTTCTTTATTGAAGCTTTTCAGCTTGTAAAAATCATCACCTTCATCAGCATCAAGTTTTGCTTTTCCCCGTGGAACCTTGTTAGCACTTCCAGGGGCAGATTGCTCTCTAGAGACACTTAGGAGGTTCCATCCTCATCTTCATCTTCCTCCACCGCTGCGATGTGCTGTCCACTGATGCTCACAGACCCCGTACCACAGTTCAACTGTAAGACCACAGGTGGTGTCATTTCAAAGTCCCCAGGGGACACTGTTGACTATAAAGAGATTTCTCAAAGTCGCCAGTATGACTTCACTTGGACTGCCTTCATCATTCGTTGCCTCTGCTTCAATAATGTGCAAAACCATCTTTTGCCCTGAGCCCTCCACTGCTTGTTTTTAAAGATACCGGCTCATTTGCATCATTGTTCACAACCAGAGGGACAGTTCTGCGGCCTCTGGGTGGCTTCCTGTGGACAGTGGCTCACTCATAGGTGGGAGAGAAGGCGGAGAAAGGAAAATCATGTCTGCCGCAGGGAACAGCTGCTCAAGATGGGGTCCTACCAGAGCTAATCTTTGCCCATTTTAAAATTGGTTCTCTGTCTTCCTCTTGAGTTGTAAGAGTTCTTTATATATTCTGGTTACAAGTCCTTTAATAGACACATGATTTGCAAATGCTTGCTTATAGTGTATGGTTTGTCATTTCGTTTACCTAATGGTATCTTTTTAAATGCAAAAGTTTGAAATTTTTAATAAGTTATTTTATCAGTTATTTTCCTTTATTATCAGGCTTTTGATGTCATATCTCAGAACCCTGCCTCACCCAAAGTCATGAAAATTTTCTTCTTTTTTTCCTAGAAATTTACACTTCTGGTTCTTGTATGTAGACCATGATCCATTTTGAGTTTTTCTTTGTTTTCTGAGTTAGTGAATTACTGATATTGATTATTTAAATATTTGATAGGTTCAAAGTGAAGCCATTTGAGGCTGATGTTTTCTTTGTGGGAATATTTTTTAAGGTATCAATTTAAAATTTAAGTACTCAAATTTTAAACTTTATATATATGCCTGTTCAGATATTCTATTTTTTCTTGGGCCAGTTTGATAATTTGTGCCTTTCTAAAAATTATCTAAATTATCTAATTTGTTGGCCTATTAGTAGTCTCTTTTACTCCTTTTAATTTCTGTAGGGTTGCTAATACTTTCTGATTCCTTTCATCCAGCCAGAAAGTTGGGGTTTGTTCTCTTGTTCTGTTGCACACTTTTGTCACTATTCTTGTGTCCAGGGCCAGGTGGCAGGAAGAGAGAGAAAGAATAAGATGGGAGTTTGTCCCACTTTCTTGGGATCAGAGAGAAAGGTTTCCTTCCTAAGAGTTCTAATTCCTATTCCTCTGGGACTTCTAATGTCATCGGATTAGCAGTGACTTCTAATGTCACTGCTCATGGGATTGCTTGAAAGCTGAGGCTTAAGAGACCTCAGAGAAGAAAAAGATGGGGGATGTCTGCACTCTGTCTGAGTCTTAAGGATTCCCTCCCTCACTCCTGAAGCCAGGGTGAGGGGGCGTTTCCTGGAACTGTCTCTGCTTCAGACTCAGTACCAGCTCTGGGTTTCAAGCTGCCCTGCTGAGTTGCATTCATTCTGGGGGATGCTGGAGGTCAAATGCACAAAGCCATCGCTGGTTTGGTGGTACTTGGAATTCTGGCCTTTTTGCTTCAGGCTTTGCGCTACTCTTTCCTATTCGGAATCCTCAGAAGAGGCTCAGTACATTCTGTCCAGGTGTGTGTCTGTGCTCAGTGGCGGGTGTATGCTTGTTCTAATTTATTGTAACCAGAACCACAGTCTGTTTTTAATCAGTCTATCTCCCATTCACCTTAAACCCATTGCTTTCCTCCTTTACTTTATTTGCTTTTTGGAAAATCTCATTGTATTTTGCCATCTCGTAAGATGATGCTGGTAGGTGGGGGCTTTCTTGGTAGCTCAGTGGTAAAGAATCTGCCTGCCAGTGCCAGAGACACGGGTTCAATCCCTGGTCTGGGAAGATCCCCAATGCTGTGAAGCATATGAGCCCCTGGGCCACAACTATTGAGCCTGTGCTCTAGAGCCCAGAAGCCCTGACTACTGAGCCCACGTGGCTGCAGCTACTGAAGGCCGAATGCCCTAGAGCCTGTGCTCTGCAACAAGAGAAGCCACCACAATGAGAAGCCTTAGCGCTGCAACCAAAGAAAAACCCGTGCAGCACCGAAGACCTAGCACAGCCACCAAAGAAAAAAGATGATGCTGGTAGAGACGTGTTTTGCTACATATAACCTGTGCAGTACTGAAAATTCCACCTCTTTCATCATTATGCAGATTTTTTAGGAATCTAAATTCAATACACTGTCTTTTGAAAAGAAATTTTGTTTAATCTCATCATTCTCCAGATTTTCTGGATTTCTCTCTAATTCTTGAAAACCAAATAAGTTGAGATTAAAAAACCACATACAGATTTCATTTACAAAGAGACTAGAACTCTCACATTAAGAAGTAATTTAGCATTAGACTGTTACTTTTAAATAACTAACTGATCGACTCTGGAGAATCATTAGTGAATCCCGATAGGCAAATTCCTGCATAGTGGCTGCAAGGACGAGGCACTAGGAGTCTGTGAGTATTTCCAAGTCATCTAGACTATAGCTCTCTTGTTTTGAAACCTGCGCTAGGGTGTCCTGAAGGAATTACAGATATATATGGGGAGATATATATGTGGGCTTCCCTGGTGGCTCAGACAGTAAAGCATCTGCCTGCAATGCAAGAGACTTGGGTTTGATCCCTGGGTCCAGAGATCCCTGGAGAAGGAAATGGCAATCCACTCCAGTACTCTTGTCTGGAAAATTCCATGGATGAAGGAGCCTGGTAGGCTATAGTCCATGGGGTCGCAAAGAGTCGGACACGACTAAGCAACTTCACTGGTTCACTGGAATGGGGAGATTTGGTGTAATTTTCCAATTAGAAAAAAAGACATAGTCACAAACAGAAACTTAAAATTTTTCCAAGTAAAATAATAATGAGATCCAACTAATTTCTACTGCTCTGAAATCCTTCTACAGGATCTTAACCCATGGTGGGGGTAGGCATTCTGAGAATATGATGAAAATTGTAGTCCACATGGATGGAGGAGCCTGGTAGGCTACAGTCCATGGGGTCACAAAGAGTCAGACACGACCGAGCGACTTCACTTCACTTTTCTTTTACTTCATCTTGAGAAAAATTGGAGATACACAGACATATTTTTGCACATACTTTTAAGTGCCTGCAGGAGCTGTCTTCATGCTCATCTTTGGAAACCAGGGCAGAGTTAGACCCCAGGTAAGAATTCCTGCAGTGAGATGACCAGATATCCTTGCCTGTTAGGATTCTCCTGGGCAGTGTCTTGGCAGGTTGAACTTAGATGTGAGATGTTGCAGAAAACCTCCTGTAAACTGCCTGTGACACCTGGAGAAGTAGTACCACAGAGTCCTCAGTCCCTGGCCTACAACTTGAAATTGCAGCTCAGATCTCTTTCCTGCAGTAAGGAGGCAGGAGGTACCCTTCAGGCCAGTGCTGTTGCTCCAAGTTTGTTGGAACTAATGAAGTGTGTGTTCTGGAGTATATGGGGCTACAAAAGCTCTCCAAGGAGAGATTTCTCAGCCCCCTTTCAAATGCTGTGGTTACCGGGCCCGTGAGAGTGGGGAGACTGCTGAGGAAGCAGAGGGGTGGGGAGGGTCCTGACTCAGGCACTGAAGACCGGCTGGCAAACCTGTCCCTTAGCTTACCTTGGGTCACTCACTTAGTACTGCTGTGAATCCGTTTCTGTTTAGGTAAAGTAGAAATAGCAGCGCCCATTCTGTAATTGTACAGAACTTTGTGAGAATTAGTGACAATAATATATGTGATTTTTAAAATACACAAGTGTCTCAAAGTGGAAGGGACGCATAGCATAATAGCTATGACAAAATGGCACTTTCATTATTCACCAGGCATTTATTCATTACTAAATACACCTCATTTAATACTCCCAGGGCACCTTTAACTTCCCTGTGCTCCTGGTTGGGAATATGGTTCTTCTGTCTCTCAAATAGGGCTTCCCTGGTGGCTCAGCGATAAAGAATCCACCTGTTAATTCAGGAGACGTGGGTTCGACTCCTGGGTTGGGAAGATCCCCTGGAGGAGGAAATGGCATTCCAATCCAGTATTCTTGCCTGGGAAGTCCCATGGCCAGAGGTTCCCAGGAGCCTGGTAGGCCACAGTCCATGGGGTCGCAAAGGGCCAGGCACAACTTAGCGACTGAAAGAACAACAGCAGCATCTCTCAAATACTTTTATAATCTCTTCGTATATAGAAAAGAGAGAATAAAAGGAAGTTTGGTAATACAGAATAAGAAGGTCAAATGGTTTGTATAACATTTACGTTGGAAAGATCAGTAATTACATAGTTTATCGTAAAATGACGATAAATGGCTTTTAAAATGACGGTCAAAGGGAGTAGGATGACTTTCAGCTTTCCTGAAAATAGTGCGATCTGATCCTGTCCTGTTCCCTGTCCTGGAGGTGACCTAGTTAAGGGGGTGTGATGGTAGCTGCCTTTTCCTGAGAGCGCCCCCCTCTTTGCAGACATCTATCTTAGTTAATCATCCCTTGCCTGAGGTCCAGGGGCTCCCCGAGCTGACCTGGTCTTTAACCTGGAGAGTCTGTGCTGACAACTCCCGAGAAGCCGGGAGGTGGGGCTGAATTACAGTCAGCTGAACCGGCATTAGCCCTTCCTGGGGTCCAGAGGGGTCAGTGTTAATTCACTGTCTGTAACCTTGAAGGCTCAGAGTAACCTTCGAGCTTGTTCTTCAAGACCTAGAGATAGTGGTAATTGCCATCTGAAAGCAGGGTGAGAACTAGAATGGAAGCAGGTTCTAACTCTTAAGAAGTGATCATTTTGCTGTACACCTGAAACTCACACAACATTGTAAATCAACTCTACTCCAAAATAAAATAAAAATTAGGGGGATTTTCCTGGTGGTCCAGGGGTTCAGACTCCATGCTTCCATGGCACGGGGTACCCAGCTCAATTCCTGGTCAGGGAACTAAGCTCTCATATGCTGTGTGGTGTGGACTAAAATTAAAACAAAACCCTCAAAAAAGTAAGGTTCTGTAAGTTCCACTTTTTAGTTTTGAAGTCCTTGAAGAAATGAGTTTCCATTGCTTTTATCTATTTTTGAGAGCTTTCCTCCAACATGTTGGGTTTACATTTCTGAGTTATTAGATGATATGAAGCAAAAGATGATATTAATATGCAAATGCAGTGCATTTTCTCCTTTATTGTTAGAAAGGAAAAAGTGCTGGTGTTTCCACAGATGCAGGCAGTGTTGTGTCTGTAGGCTGAATTCCCCATCAATCTGGGCCTGCTGGTTACATTACCAACGTGGCAGAATAGAAGAAACCAAAGGCTGAATTTTAAGTAACATTCCTGGTTGTTTAGAATCTCTTAAAAATATTCAGAATACCTAGCTTTATATCTGAGTCATCTGCTGTACTGGGTGGGAGGTAAAATTGGGGAATTTTGGCTGGCTACTGCTATGTTACAATTTCTCTAGAAACCTTAAGAAAATAATGGTCTTGAGCATGCCTCGAGCTGTTCTCAGGGAAACTATGGCAACGGGCCTTTTAATTAAAGCTGAAATAGTGTGTGTGGCTTAGAAAACAGAGATGCTGCCAGTTGATAGGAAGAGTGTATGAGAGTCATCCAGACAACTGAAAAAAAATTTCCTTTTAGGTATATTTGGCAATTCTTTGTTCTGTATATTGTTCAAAGAAATGGTAGGGAACTCTTTTAGTGGGTATCAGTATTTGACTTTAGAATGTTATGCATATATTTAAAGAGAATATAGTTTCCTGATTATGGTTTTAAGATTAATGTTCAACACGTTAACTGACAGTTGGAAGGCCAGCCTGGAGGGCAGCCAACCTAGGGTGGTTGCAGAACGGATGTCATTTCCATTTTGATACTGGAGACTGTTTACATGGCCCAGTGAAATGCACCAGGGGGTTGATGAGCAACAAATTAGTGAATGGTTCCTCTCTTGAGCTGAACCCTTGACAGCCTACATGCTAGAATTTGTTATAAATCCACAGCATACCAAAAATTAACTTAAAAAACAGAAACTAAACGGAAGAGCAAAAGTTGCCACTTTTGGGGGGTCAAAGAATAGCCGGTGGTGGAGAGATTTGATCATCCTCTTTGTCAGGGAGAACGTGAGCGTGTGCCTGTGGAGGCGCTTCCGTCTGCTCATCCTTCCGAACGCACCTGTCTGTCGGGAGAGGTGTGTAGCCCCTTGCCGAGGCGGTTGTGCAGAGGTGAGGGGCGCCTGCTAAATTGTCCCAGAGGCGGAGTAGGGCTGGGGACACGGCCAGCCGCTCCGACAGCAGTCTAATGTCTGGTCTCCCCGCCTGGGCTCCCGTCCGCCTCCTGCTCTCCCGGCGGCTGAGTTGGTTTCCTGTGGTCAGATCAGATGCCCGCCCCGTCTGCCTGTGGGGTTGGTCACAGCCTGAACTCAGACAAGGCCCCGCGGCCTGCGGCCCCTGCCTGCTGCGTTTCTGCATGGGCGGTTCCATGGTAGAATCCTCACCTCCCATCCTGCTGGGTTTTCATACTACTGCCAGAGCTGGAATTCTGCCGCTCTTTTATTTGTGTTTGGTAATTCCTCTGTGTGTGTGTGTGTGTGTGTGTGTGTGTGTGTGTGTGTTAAGCTGCTTCAGTCATTCCTATTCCTACTTCAGAAGGAGAATGAAGGCTCACCTCGTCCATCCCTTTATCTCCCAATCCTTCCTTAATCCTCCCAGGACTGGACAGGGCAGGGGGTGTGGGGGCCAGCACGTCTGTCTCCCAAGGTGGATACTGCGCACCTTCCATCTTGTCTCTCTGTAGCCCTGTGTGGCGTCTGGCGTGGGATTCGTCCTTCCTCCCTGTGTGTTGAATATTTGATGTTGGGTAAATATTTGATGGACCGGTGAATGGGATTAAGTGGGTAAGATCATTGGAGTCACTGGGGCCTGTGTGAGAAAACACAGTAGTTGAAGTTCGATTTTCCTGTTTTCCGTATTGTTCCTCATCCTCCTGCCGCTCTGGGTACCACTGCCCTCAGGCTGGTTTTCAGGCTTTCCAGAACACGTTCCTCTGGGTACCACAGGCTTGCCTTGTCCCTGAATGCCTTGAGCTCCTACAGTACTCTTTCCTTTCCAGACTTTCACCCTTGGTTCCAATCAGAATGCCATTCCCATACTGAAGGATGCAGCTGGACACAATTAGAGGATAATCATGTCAACCTAATTCATCCTAGGTTATAAAAGACTGGTGAGGAGACCCCCAAGGAGATGCTGAGATTTGGATTCCACAGTACACAGTTATAGATTTCTGACTGGGCGCATTGCCTTCCACTTCCTGCAGAATATTAATGCCCTCTCTACACAGGTTTTCATGCAGGGTTTTGGATTCTGTCATTCAGTCATGACAAAGGAATATTTTGAGAGCTGCCTTGCCTGCAACCCATTTCAACAAAATTACTGTCTTTGTTCAGCAGCATTTGTGCAGTTATTTGAATACTTTGTTGCTTTTTTGTATCTTTTTTAAAAAAAATCATAAATGACTGAACACTGGAAAAATAACTACCTATGCTGGTAATGGGAAATTAAATCTCACACAGCTAATGCACTTCGTGCAAAAATATACAAAATCATCAGGTGAGGCCAAAGAGTCAACTCTCTGCCTCAAATGGAGGCTTATGGAATTGAAACCCATCTCTAGTCTTTCATTATGTGGGGAAGAAAGCCAACGTGAGGGACATGTCTGGAATTCTGAAACTCTGTCCCTGAAGGTTCTCTGCAGAAGGGGAGCTCTTGGTAAGGGTTTTTAAAATAATGTTTCCAATAACATTTATTTATTTTGTTTTGTTTACTTGTTTGTTTATTGGAGTATAAACGTTTACAGTGTTGTGTTAGGTTCTGCTGTATAGGAAAGTGAATCAGACGCATGTATACATATATCCTCTCTTTGTAGAATTTCCTTCCTGTTTAGGTCGCCACAGAGCACTGAGTAGAGTTCTCTGTGCTATTCAGTAAGTTCTTGTTAGTTACCTATCTTATCTATAGCATCAGTAGTGTATATATGTCAATAAGAAGCTTACAGTTCATCCCACCCGCCTCTGCCCCGTTCGTGTCTATACATTTGTTCTCTACATCTGTGTCTCTATTTCTGTTTCTCAAATAAGTTTATCTTTACCATTTTTCTTGATTCCATATATATATATGTGTGTGTATGTGTGTTAATATATGATATTTGTTTTTCTCTTTCTGACTCACTTCGCCCTGTATGCCAGTCTCTAGGTCCATTACTAAGGATTTTTATCTTACCGTTTCTGGGCTTGAAGCCTAAATCTGTTGCGTGAGTTTTGCTCATTTAACTTCTTTTGTGCTTTCACAGGCACATCTTGTACAGAGGAGGGGCTGCTTGTAACAGGGAAGGAAGATGTGCCTAGATTTCCTTCAAGCTGCCCCTTCTTCAGTGTTAGTAACTTTTGCTTTAAACCCTTCGGCTTCCCTGGTAGCTCAGTGCTAAAGAATCTGCCTGCCAGTGTAGGAAACAAGAGTTTAATCCCTGGGTTGGGAAGATCCCCTGGAGGAGGAAATGGCAACCCACTCCAGTATTCTTGCCTGAGAAATCCCATGGACAGAGGAGCCTGGTGGGCTATAGTCCATAGGGTCGAGAAGAGTCAGACATGACTTAGCGACTAAACCACAACAGTGTCCCATGGGAGGTATGTACCACGTCTCCTTCATCCATTCATCTGTTGATGAACATTTAGGTTGTATCTGCATCTAGGCTATTGTAAATAGTGTTGCCATGAACACTGGGTGTGTGCTAAGTCACTTCAGTCACGTCTGACTCTGTGACCCCATGGACTGTAGCCCATCAGCCTCCTCTGCTCATGGAATTCTCCAGGCCAGAACACTGGAGTGGGTTGCCATTCCCTTCTCCAGGGGATCTTCCCAACCCAGGGGTTGAACCCAGGTCTCCTGCATTGCAGGCGGATTCTTTACCATCTGAGCCACCAGGGAAGCCCAGAAGATTGGGGTACATGTATCTTTTTGAATTATAATTTTGTCTGGATATATGCCCAGGAGTGGGATTGCTGAATCATATGGTAGTTCTATTTTTAGTTTTTTAAGGAACCTTCCTACTATTCTCCATAGTGCCTGCACCAATTTACTCTCCCACCAATAGTGCAGGAGGGTTCCCTTTTCTTCACACCCTCTCCAGCATTTGTTATTTGTAGGTTTTTTTAGTGATGGCCATTCTGCCCAATGTTAGGTGATACCTCATTGTAGTTTTGATTTGCATTTGTTTAATAATTACTGGTGTTGAGCTTCTTTTTATGTGTCTTTTGTCCAATTTGTATGTCTCCTTTGGAAAAATGTCTATTTAGATCTTTCTGCCCATTTTTTCATTGGGTTTTTGTTGTTGTTGTTGTTATTGAGTTGTATAAGCTATATTTTGGATATTAAGCCCTTGTTAATTGAGAAATGCTTGCATTTTAATAGAATCATGAATCTGATTGTGACAGAATCAGGTTCTGTCACGCATGTGGACATGTGCACAGAGGTGCCCCAGCTTCCCTTTCAGGCTCTCCAGGCATGCTCCACCTGTGGTGATGCGTGCACGGACCAGGTGGGGAGAGTCCATCCTCCCGTCAGTTCAGTCAGTTCAGTTGCTCAGTCGTGTCCGACTCTTTGTGACCCCCATGGACTGCAGCACAACATGCCTCCCTGTCCATCACCAACTCCCGGAGTCCACCCAAACCCATGTCCATCGAGTTGGTGATGCCATCCAGCCATCTCATCCTCTGTCGTCCCCTTCTCCTCCTGCCCCCAATCCTTCCCAGCATCAGGGTCTTTTCCAGTGAGTCAGCTCTTCGCATCAGGTGGCTAAAATACTGAAGTCTCAGCTTCAACATCAGTCCTTCCAGTGAACAGCCAGGACTGATCTCCTTTAGGATGGACTGGTTGGATCTCCTTGCAGTCCAAGGGCCTCTCAAGAGTCTTCAACACCACAGTTCAAAAGCATCAATTCTTCAGTGCTCAGCTTTCTTTATACTCCAACTCTCACATCCATACATGACAGCTGGAAAAACCAAACCCTTGACTAGACAGACCTTTGTTGGCAAAGTAATGTCTCTGCTTTTCAATATGCTGTCTAGGTTGGTTGTAACTTTCCTTCCAAGGAGTAAGTGTCTTTTAATTTCATGGCTGCAGTCACCATCTGCAGTGATTTTGGAGCCCGGAAAAATAAAGTCAGCCAGTTTCCACTGTTTCCCCTTCTATCTGCCATGAAGTGATGGGACCGGATGCATGATCTTAGTTTTCTGAATGTTGAGCTTTAAGCCAACTTTTTCACTCTCCTCTTTCACTTTCATCAAGAGGCTCTTTAGTCCTTCTTCACTTTCTGCCATAAGGGTGGTGTCCTCTCATGGACTCCATTAATGAACTTTCCACTCGGGAACCTTAGGCGGTCCCTAGCCTTTGGTCCCTGCCTGATGGGCGGTCCTACACCCATCAGGGTCACCACATGGCTCCCTTGGAGTAAGTAAAGGAAAAGATGAAATGACGCCTTGTCAAGCTTCTGATCTCAGCTCTAGCCTCCTGGCTCATCAGTTCTTTTCATCCTCTCCGGCCAGCAGGCCTTCCCTTGCCTTTGACTTGTTTTTGACGCCATGGCCCTGGCCCCTTCCCTATTGCTGACCGCCTGCTCCTCTGCCCTGCACTGACTCCTGAGCATGGGTCCTGTTTCGCTCACCACATCCCTTGCTTCACATTGGTGTTCCCCTCTGGACTGCGTGCTTCTGGGCAGCGTCCTGTGTCTCTGCACTTTTGTTTCCGGGGCTCACCATGCTGCTGCACATAGGAGGCCCCAAAAATCTGAGTTACATTATTGAATAAATGAAATCCAAGGAACGTGGACATAAAGAAAGATGGATGGCAAATGGATGAATGGACCCTGAACGGGCTTCGGTACTATGTGCCAGATGCTAAAAGGGTTTTTAAAAATAATTCACTTGAAACAGTATGAAAGCAACCATAATGATGTTTTCATTCAGAGGGAATTGAATTTATATTTGATATGTTTACGTTGCAGATGCTTTCCTGGCAACACACATTTAAAATCTGCTTATTGGTAGATGTACATCAACATAAATAAAAAAAAACAGCTTTCAAAATTTAGAGCCTCTGGCGGTTTTATAATAATTCACTTTTCATATCAGGAAATTTGTGTTTTTATTTCCTGCTTCAGGAAATGATGGCAGGAGAGGTAAGGGGCTCAAAGGGAGTAAGACGAGGACTAAGAATAGATCTTTGGGGAGATGGGCTGAACTGAATGGGCAGGATTAAACTGAGGGGTTTGCAGGAAATCAGAGCTCTTTCCATGATGTCTCCACCTGCAAAGTGTAAATATAAATAGAGCACGGTTTTGCTTGAATGTGTTCCCATCGTGAGCTGCTGGAAAATTTTTAATTAGCAGCCCGTGTTTGGATGACAAAGGGAGGGATTTCGAATTCTCACTTTAGCTGAAGGTATTATTCTGGGCCATTGAAACACTGTTATCCTTTCCTACCACTCCATGGATGCTTCCTGCCCAGGGTGCCCCTCAGTGTGTTCTTTCTTCTTACTCTCTAGGTAGCTATTTTGTGTGCCAGTTTTTTGGTTTCTTTCTTTTTTTTTTTTACCATTTTACTTAATTCTGTTTAGTCATGCTGAATCTTATGGGGACACTTTTGAAGATTTGCTATGTGTCTATGCTTATTATTGAATTGCATTAATATTCAGAATTAATCTTCATAAAGAGTTTAGCATCAGTGCCAAGTGAAGGAAAATTTTTTGATGGTGACAGGATAGATTTGATGATTTTATAACCTGGCTTCAGAAGTGTTTTTCCGTTTCGTTTTACCAGCTGTGATAGAGGAGGCTAATTCCCACCTGTAAGTCAGTTTGAGTGCCTCATTCTATCCCCAGAGTTGGTTTCTGTCTTCTTTTGGCGGTGGTGGGTGTACTGTGGGTATAGGATGGGGCCCGGGGGAGGCTGATCTTGATTCTCCAGATAAGAAATGGCCTCCCCCTCCCCAGGGAATCAAGTGGGAATGCCTGCTGCCTCCTTTCCTTGACGTTGGTGCACACTGAATCCCAGGAAGATCCAGTAAGGCTTTAGCTGCATGTTCCAGAATGCTCGGAGTCGGGCGTGAGGGGAGCAGGACCCAGGCTCTGACAAGGACCAGCCCTGCCCCGACGCCCAGGCCTCTGGATCTCTTTATTCTGTGTGATGGTTGTGTGTTTTTCTTTCTGGCTGTGCTGCCCCTGTGGGATCTTAGTGCCCCAACCAGGGGTCATACCCACACCCCTGCTGTGGCAGCTCAGAGTCTTACCCTCTGGACCGCCAGGGAAGTCCTCGCCTCTTTGGTTCTTGAGCTCTTCTGTGGTTCCCTGGCCACTCTGCGTCCTCAGCACGGGCAGGCGTTTTCTCCTCCTGTGTCTCTGACCTAGACATTGCCCACCGCACCATTCTCACTCACCCCAGCACCAGCCACGCTGTGAAGGGCCGTGCTCCCTTCCTCTCTCTGAGAAGGGCAGGGTGAGTTGTCAAGCACTCCTGACTGCTGTCCTTGCCAGGCTCTGCGGGGTCTTGAGGAGAAAGTCACACTCTTCCTGCTTAATGCTGTTTTGACTATATCTTTTTCGGATCCGTTGGCCCAGCATTACTCTGCTAAGAAAGCTTTTTAAATTAGCCAGCCGTTAGGGTGCCCATATGAATCATCCTTGATCCCTACGAGAAAAAGCACATACAGACACGTCAGCCAATTCATCTGTGATACGCATTGTACAGTCATTTTTATAGTTAGGACTATGATTTTTCCTCAGAGTTCATCCTTCCCTTTTCTCTGTAATATAAATGCTGCAGTTATAACTGGGCATATGGTGAACCGTAGCAGCCTCCATTTCAGCCTGTCCTGCAGTTTTTAAAATTCTGGCCAGTTGGGTGCAAGTGGAAGTGATGCCGGCACATGCCTGGAGACACAGCTGCTTGTCTCCACCGGCGTCTTGCTTTCCTCTGGAGAGGAATTGCCAGGTTCAGCCATGAGGACAAGGTGTGCCTGTGGGGATGGTAGGGCAGTGATGGAGCAGGACCCTGGTCCTCTGGTGACCTCATGGGTAGAGCCATCTGTCAGCCACAAGAACTAGCCGCAGAGAAGGTGAATTTCTACTTGTTTATATCACCGTATTTTTGTTACAGGAATAGGCTTGCATTTTCCTGTGCTTTTCAGCTCATTATAATGTAGTATAAAGAGTATATTCTTACTGTTTATGCAGAATGTGTTTCTGTGTTTTATAAGGAGCTTCCCAGGTGATGCTAATGTAAAGAATACGCCTGCCAATGCAGAAGACGTAAAAGATGTGGATTAGATCCCTGGGTCGGGAAGATCCCCTGGAGGAGGGCATGGCAACCCACTCTAGTATTCTTGCCTGCAGAATCCCACAAACAGAGGAGCCTGGCGGGCTACATACAGTCCATGGGGTCGCAAAGAGTCAGACACGACTGAAGCAACTTAACACACACACACACATATTTTTATAAGAATATCAACGACCGCATTGATGAAAGTAGAACAGAGCAGGTTGTTCAGATGTATGTCCAAGTATATGTAGAGGTTTAGTAAATGATAAAAATACTATTTTGAATCAAAAAGGATGTATTGATAGTTGTTGAGGCTGGGTAATGGCTACTTAGGGCTCTTTGTTGTCATGTTACCAACCTGGGTCTTAGACTCTAACAGAAACTGATGAAGCCAGACGAGAAATTCAGGCAAGGCCTTACTGGGGTTCATGCGGCAGCGGGAGAGAGAGTAAACACATAAGAGGTGCCCTTGATCGCCCCCTGCGGCGGGGCAAGCTGGTCCCTTAAATGGGGTTTTGGTGGGGCTATTGCCCGAGTGGTGTCATCGGTGTGGCTTAGGTGGTGCAGAGATCACGCTCCTAGCACCTCAGAAGTGGCGGCTGGTTGGTAGTCTTTTTGTATCTTATTCATGATTTGCCCCAATTGGGCATGCGTGCAGTTATTTTTAGTCCCTTATAGTTTCACTGTATCTGTTGTCTGAGAGAACATTGAACCAGGTGCAAGTGTTCAAGTAGAGGGTCCCAGAATCCAGTCTGTCTCACTTTTACTTTGTTCTATGTATTTTGAAATTTTCTACAATAGAAAAATAAACATTTAAAAAATTAAAAATAAGCTCTTTGAAGAAAGGATAGGTCGTGGACAATATTACTAACTTGGGAGTAATTCACACTACAGTCAAAAAACAATTTCAGATAGATTAAAAATGTTTATGTAATTTCTAGATGGATTGTAAATGTGCCTTTAAAGGAGTTAAGGAATGGAAGAGGATATTGGAGAACATTTTGTAATCTTCCAAGTTGGGAGAAACTTTCTAGGAAAAAAATTTTGAAGTCAGAAAGGCAAGGCAGGGATAAATTAGGAGGTTGGGATTAAAATATACATACAACTATAGATAAAATAGGTAATCAACAAGGACTTACTGTATAGCACAGGAAGCTATACTCAATATCTTATAATGACCTATCATGGAAGAGAATGTAAAACAAGAATATATATTTATATGTATAACTGAATCACTTTGATGTTAGTTCCTGAAACTAAAACAACATGGTAGATCAACTGTATTTCAATAAAAATTATGAAAAAAGTCATAAAGGAAAAGATGGGCAGAATTGAGTAAAGAGTTATAGACTTCTGTACAATAAAGTTAAAAGACAGTTTGCAACCTATGCAAACATACTTGCTCTATATTTAGGAAATAATTGTATCCATATTATATAAAAAGCTTCCACAAAAGCAATATGGCACATACATACAATTCGTTGAAAAGTGAGTAAAGGAGGGACTTCCCTGGTTAAGATTTTCATTCCAGTGAAAGGGATGCAAGTTTGATCCCTGATCAGAGAGCTGGCATCCCCCATGCCTCTTGGCCAAAAAGCCAAAACATGGACCAGAAGCCATATTGTAAAAAATTCAATAAAGATCTTAACATTAAAAAAAAATGACTAAAGGGTATAAACAGATAATTCAATGAAGAAAACAAACAAACAAAAAGACTATAAAAATATGAAGATATTTCCAACCTTACTAATAAACAGTACAAATCAAGACTGGTTTTTTTACCCTTTCAGACTGGCAACAAATGAGAAGATTGATACTCTCCCGTTGCTGATGGGGATAGGAGGAAACAGAGCTTTCAGAGCGTTGCGAGAAATGTGATTGGCTCAACATTTTTAGAGATAAATGTGGTAGTATCTTTATTTGATTTATTTATTTAGCTGCAGCGGGTCTTAGTTGCAGTACTAGGGATCTTTGATCTTCGTTTCTTTAGTTGCAGGATGTGCGACTGTGTTCCCTGACCAGGGATTTAACTCTGGTATGGCATACCAATATACTGGAGAATTCATCAATTGTTAAAAAGGATGTACATCTGAAATGCTATCTCTATGATTGTTAGATAAAAAGAACAAAGTGCAAACCAATATATATAACAAGATCCTGTTTTGTCAAAAAGTTATTATTTATTATTGTGTAAATATCTGTGTAAACATAGGGAAAAAAATCAGGATGCTATTTGCTGAATTCCCAGGTATTACTCTGGAGAGGTGTTTCAAGGTACAGAACAGGAACATTCATTAATTTATATACTTTAAAGAGGGTAGTGCACTCTTTGGGGAGGGTTTAAGTTTCTAACTTTTCTGCAAATTTTAGACAAGTAGATCTTTACAAAAGGAAGTAAAACCCCAAACTTAATGAGAATGGACTTTGTGCCAAGTTCAGATAGGAACAATGAAGGACACAGAGGAAAAAGAAGCTTGTTTCTGCCCTCAGGTCCACAAATACATTTGAAATGAGCCAGACTGTGATAAACGCTGTAAAAAAGACCAATCAAAAAGCCACATTGAAATAAACACCACTTCCATCAGCCTGCTGGGAAAGACAATAAGATCATACGATCTAGGTTAAAAAGTTCATAGCTCTTGTCCGAATAAGTGCCAGAGAGCGTAACAGAATCTCTTTAATGCTTTTAGCTAGTGCTCAATAACATCATCTCAGGAGAAAAGAGTCAGTCCAAGGTGACTTCTAATGTAGAGCTTTTGCTGGTGTCCGTGAGATTCGGGCCACAGTGAATGATGCTGCACCACCCCCGGACTGGGGAGTTCACGCGCGTGGGTCTGATGAGCTGTGTTTGTTTGGCCCTTGATCCTTTTAGCTCCCTTCTCCTTGTCTCTCTCTTTACTTAGGATCAATTATCTGAAGACATGAGGTCATGAAAACATTTCTTTTTTCTTTTTGTTGATAAGTGCATCTTCGGAGTAAGCCGACTTGGAGAGAAACTGGTGCTTCCAGAAAGACATTTAAGACTTGAACACAGACCAAATGCACCTTCAGTTGGCTTCTTTGGGGGAGAGGTTCCGCCTTCGGACTGTGAGTGGGAACGCCCACGGAGGCCGCAGTGGGGGCCGCTGATCCTTTGAGACGTTTCTGGTCCCAGCTCCGTGTGCTGGGAGCACCTGCCCTCCGCGGTGCTGCCCGGGGGTCGGTGCTGAGCTTGGCAGGCAGCCGACCCCCGCGCTGGCCTGGGTCCCAGTGCTCCTGCTGCAGTCCCCTCTGGGTGTGAAAGCCCGCCCTGAGCACTGGTCCCGAAGCCGGAATAGCTCTCGTTAGCGTTGTATTGGGTTGGCCCAAAGGTTCGTTCTGGTTTTTCTGTACCATCTTATGGGAAACCCGAAGATGCTTTTTGGCCAACCGTATTTGATATTTGAAATATTTAACCACAAGGAAGAAGTGGGCTCTGATCCATCAGATCAGGCGCCGAATGAAAGGCTGATGCCCTTAGGTTGCTCGGAGCTGGGGGGCAGGTCAGGACTCAGCATGGGGAGGAGGTGGGCAGCCCTGAGGACACTTGGGGGGGTCTCGCCGCTCCTCCTCCCAGGGCCGCTCTGCTCCCACCCTGCCTGAGCCGATCCCTGGGGCCCTGACACTCCCGAGGGGTCTTGCCTGTGCGGACTCGTGACCCCTGGCAGGCCTGGCTTGCTCCTCCCCACACCGCTCTGCCCCCCAAACCAGTGAGGCCCCGTTTGTCTCGAGCCTGACTCGCCCTGAGGCATCGCTCCATCGGCCTCGGTGTAGGAATTTCTCAGAAACAATATCTTGTAGGGACTGCACTGGACGGTAAGTCTGAACTCTGACTTGAGAAGAGCTTGTTGGCGACACTGCTGACGGAACGTAGCTGTAAGGTTAATCACTGTTCTCCCTTTGTATAGAGTGTCAGCTGTTCGGTTTGCACGTTCATCTCTTATTTTGTCCTCTTGGTCATGTCCACTGCCTCCTACCGTGACTTGAGTTGTTTCTTCCTTTTTAAAGACAGTGATTTATTTGGCCGTGTTGGGTCTTAGTGGCAGCCTTTGGGCTCTCTAGCTGTGGCGCAGGGGCTTAGTCGCTTCACAGCGTGTGGGATCTTAGTTCCCCGACCAGGGATGGAACCCAGTCCTTTGCATAAGGCGGATTCTTAACCACTGGAGCACCAGGGAAGTCCCTTGAGTTGTTCCTGCCGTGCCATCTGATAAATTGCCTTTTGTCTCTTAAAGACTCTGATTTTGTAACAGGTATTGAAGGTGTTGAAGGATGCCCTTGTAAAGACTTGGGGGCCCCTTGCTAGGACTTTGCTGTGGCTTGTTGCAAACAGGCACATGCTCCTGTTTTCCTCTTGTCGCCTTTCTTGCTTTCCCCATCTTCGTCTTCTCCTGCTCGCTGTCCCCCGCCTGTCCACCCTGCACCTTTCTCGTGGCCCCTCTGGGCTGCCCCTGCGCTGCTGCTTTCTTAGGCCTGAGGTTTGTGGCTTCTGCTTCGTGTGGCTGTCACTTTAGGTGTCTTGCTGTTTGGGTGCTGTTTGGCGTCCTAGCAACTGGGAAGTTTGCACACTCCGCTAGACAAGCTTCCGTGGTTTCAGTTCTCTAGTTTTTTGTCCTGAAAAGGACAGTGCCTCCTGTTTTAAGCCGTGACTCCTTATTTAGTACATAGGAGGGCTAGTTACTGTCTGTGAGTGGGCAGCTCAGGAAAGGCTAGCTGCAAGCTGATCGTGCTCTTCTTTAGAGAATCATCTGTGGGACCCCTGGGCCTGTAATCACGAAGGCTGGGTTATGAGTTCCTGGTTGATCCGCTATTTATAGAGCCTGCCACTGCGCATGGCTGTCTGCACCCAGAGCTCTGGGTGCACAGAGCAGATGGCACTGACTCTGTTCTGCCTTCGCTCGCCCTCCTTAACTGCGCTCCGGACCTCTGTCTGTCTCTGCCTCACCTCCCCAGTGCCTGCTGCTTCTCTGCCCTGACGCTCCCTGTGTCTGCTGTTTATACCACCTGACGTTTTGGTCTTACTGTTATTTTTTTGTATTGATGGATATGCAGTCCCCTGGAAGCTCTCTATTGCTGATCCTTTGCTGTCATTGAACGTTGAATATGGCGCATCAGTGATTGATGGCACTGCTTAGGAAATCAGACTTCAGGTTTGTCGTATGTCAGTTTCCCTGCAGAGAAACAGGGAAACTTTCAGAGGGCAGTTATGTGCAGGGGAATTGACTGGGGAGGGGGCCCTGGGGGAGGACACTTAGAGGGAAGGAGAAGCAGGACCCGGGAGGGGAGAAGCTGAAATGTGAGGCATATGCAGCAGCGGTCCCAGCCGGCCCGGCAGACTGTCCTGGAGCTGGGAGGCCCAGCAGAGATGTTTCTGCTGGAGGCCAGCACATGTGCTTCCATGGGCCAGCGCTGGCCCCGGGGGCAGGCTGTGATTCTGGCCCAGGCAGCCAGCACTCAGGCTGAGGGTAATTCCACGCAGGGGTTCAGCTAAAAGTCAGGCTGCCCGCAGGCCTAGGGCTGGTTCTTGAAGGTGGCGTTTGGGTGGTGCCCCCATGGCATCCACTCACATACCCTTTCTCTAGTTTTGTGTAAGTAGATGAAATTTCTATCCTACTTTGATCTTATTTCAATGTGCGGGCAATGTGGGTTCCATACTCTTGAGTCTCTTGAAGGTCAAGGATATTTATATTCTTTTTATGGGTTACTTTGTAAAAAAAAAAAATGTTGATGAATTCCATTGAAGAAAAAAGTAGAGTGTAGGCCAGTTTCGCAGAATAATCCTTGCCTTACTGGACAGTCACTGACCATAAAATTCACTGTTGCTCTGTGCTGACAGTTTTGTCTTGAAAAAGCAGGAAGTGGAAAGGGTAAAAGGATGAAACCTGTTGTGTCAAAAGCCATAGAGCTCATAAATTTGTGCAAACCTTTTGCTTGGTAGTTATAGTCTAAGTATTAAAAAATCATCAGGGAATAGGCATAGTGCTTACTAGAAAATAATGCAATATGTCCTTCGATGGTGTCACCTGTGTGTTTGATGAAACAGTGTAGCAGATGTTGTTTAATCTGCTTGTGAAACAGCAGACACAAACAGATGGAGTAGAGCCTGCCAGCAGGGTATTATTAGCCTGACCTGTATGTTTCACAGACCAGGTTGTTGGTTCATAGCACAGATCAGCCAACCAAAACACCAAGTCAGAATTATTTTTCAGTCTATGATAGAAGCAGAGTACTCAAGGCCCTGCAGGATACTGTAGAGCAGGGGTCGGCAGAGATTTTCTGTAAGGAGCCACCTCGTAGAGGTTCTTGACTTTGCAGGGCGTGTGAACTCTTACTGTAGCTACTCAACTGTGCTCTTTCTAGTGCAGAAGTAGTCATAGGCAACGAAGGGAAATGGGCATGCTGGCATTCCAAAAAAACTTTGCAAAAATAGATAGTGGGTCAGACTTGGCCTGAGGGTTATAGTTTTCTGACCCCTGGTGGAGAGGGCAGGTCTGGTTGCCGAGGCCTGGGGCTTCCCTGGTGGCTCAAATGGTCAAGAACCTGCCTGCGATGTGGGTAAACCCAGGTTTGATCCCCGGTTGGGAAGATCCCCTGGAGACCCTGAAGATTCCTGGTTGGGAAGATCTCCTGGAGACCCTGAAGATTCCTGGTTGGGAAGATCTCCTGGAGATCTGGAAGATTCCTGGTCGGGAAGATCTCCTGGAGATCTGGAAGATTCCTGGTTGGGAAGATCTCCTGGAGATCCTGAAGATCCCCAGTCGGGAAGATCTCCTGGAGATCTGGAAGATTCCTGGTCTGGAAGATCTCCTGGAGATCTGGAAGATTCCTAGTCAGGAAGATCTCCTGGAGATCCTGAAGATTCCTGCAGTAGTCCTGGGCTTCGTTGGTGGAGCAGATACTTGCTAAGTCTTAGGCAGACTTCTAAGTACCTATTTTTTATAAGTTTTTTTAAAGAATTTATTTTATTTGGATCTTTGTTGCTGTGTGAGGGTGAGTGGGGGCTGCTGTCTAGTTGTGGTGCGTGGGCTTTTCACCACAGTGGCTTTTCTTGGGGTACACGGGCTTCGTGGCCTTGTGGCCTGTGGGATCTTCCTAGACCAGGGATCGAACCCGTGTCCCCTGCATTGGCAGGCAAATTCTTAACCACTGGACCATCAGGGAAGCCCAAGTGTCTATATTTTAAATCTGTTAAATTGCATTAAAATATTTACCTCCTAGGAATGCTATAAGAAATAATGATATAATGCAGGCATAGTATTTGGCACGTGGGAAATGTTTGATGACTAGAAATTGCTATTATTAATGCTAATTAATTCTAAAGAGAGTTGGATGTAATTAACCAGCTGAACAGCGTTGGAAAAGTGTTGGATAAATGGGCTCAAATTAAATTTGGCTGTGTAACCAGACGTGTGCAGGCAACTCTTTTTGTCTGGGTTTGTCTGAGGCCCCATGAGTTGCTGTTGGGGAGGCTCACACTGCCAGACAGAACTCCCAGAGGAGGGGGGTGACTAGAGAGCAGTCTGTAACCAGCTCTGTGGCCGAGCGGCTGTGCTCACGGACATCTGTGTCCCCTCCGTCTGGGCACATGGTCTAGCCGAGTTTGCAGCCTCCCTCGACGGCTGTGTAAGCGGGTTCTGGTGGACCAGCCGTGAGAAGGGACGGGTGCTGTGTGCAGGCCGTCCTGTGGGTTCCCTCCACACACGGCCCTGGTTCTTTCTCCATCAGCTGGCAGCCTGGAGAGGATGTGGGGTGCCTCACGGGGCACAAGGAAGGTGCCTGGCGCCCTGCGTGACTCTGGAGCAGAGCGGCTCTCCCCTGCTGGTCGTGTGTGACTGCGCCGCCGGCGGGACATAGGTGACTGGTTTTCAGTTTGAGACGGTGGTGTTGCCTGCTGCACTGGTGATCCTGTGCTGACCTGCACAGGCTCCCGTCTTCAGGTCTGGGCTGTGTGGATAAAGGCTGAGGATCCAGGGCTGAGAGGTTGGAGACGAGCTGTTCAGGAGAACTTTCTGTGATAATGGAAATCTTTTACCTGCATCTCCCAGTACAGCATCTGTATGTGGCCTTGAGCTCTGGGAATGTGGATATTTAGTTTGATTTTAATTCATTGTTATCTGAATGCATATATATATATACTGTGCTGAGTCGCTTCAGTCGTGTCTGACTCTCTGTGACCCTATGGACTGTAGCCTGCCAGGCTCCTCTGTCCGTGGGTTCTCCAGGCAAGAATACTGGAGTGGGTTGCTGTGCCCACCTCTAGGGGTCTTGCTGACCCAGGGACTGAACCCGTATCTCTTTTGTTTCATGCATTGGCAGGCAGGTTCTTTACCACTAGCGCCGCCTGGGATGCCCTGGCAGGCAGGTTCTTTACCACTAGTGCCGCCTGGGATGCCTATATGTACGCTTTGTTGTTGTTGAGTCACTCAGTTCTGTCCGACTCTGTGACCCCGTGGACTGCAGCATGCCAGGCTTCAGCTTCTACACTGTCTCCTGGAGTTTGCTCAGATTCATGTCCGATGTATATGTATATATCCTTTTTCATATTCTTTTCCTTCCTTTATAGGTTATTATAAAATAGTGAGTAGAGTTCCCTGTGCTGTACAGTAGGACCTTTTTGGTTCTCTATTTTATATATAGTAATGTTGCTCTCATTGTTGAGTCGCTAAGTCGAGCCTGACTTTCTGAGATCCCATGGGTTGCACTACACCAGGCTCCTCAGTTCTCCACTATCTCCCAGTGTTTGCTCAAATTCATGTTGGTGATGCTGTCTAACCATCTCATCCTCTGCTGCTCCCTTCTTTTGCCTTCAGTCTTGCCCAGCATCAGAATCTTGTCTAATGAGTTGGCTCTTCGTATGAGATGGCCAAAGTATTGGAGCTTCAGCTTTAGCAACATCCTTCCAGTGCATATTCAGGGTTGATGGTAGTGCATGTATGTTAAACCCAAATTCCTAGTATATTCATCCCCTCTTTCTGTAAGTTTGAAAACCGTAAGTTTGTTTTTTGTGTCTGTGAGCCTTTTTCTGTTTTGTAAATAAGTTCATTTGTAGCTTTTTTTTTTTCCCTCCAGAAAAAGAATATATATGTGGGCTTCCCAAGGTGGCTCAGAGGGTAAAGAATTCACCAGCAATGCAGGGGACACAGGAGATGTGGATTCAACTTCTGGGTCAGGAAGATCCCCTGAAGGAGGGCATGGCAACCCCATACCCCAGTATCCTTGCCTGCAGAATTCACAGGCAGGAGCCCAGAGGGCTGCAGTCCAGAGGATCACAGAGTTGGACATGACTGAAGCGGCTGAGCATACACGTGTGTCTGTGTATACATATTCAGAGAAGAATATATGCATATGTACATATGGCTGAATCACTTTGCTTTACACCTGAAACTAACACAACCTTGTAAATCAACCGTGTGTATGTTTGCTCCATCCCTTAGTTGTGTCCAGCTCTTTGCGACCCCATGGACTGTAACCCACCAGGCTCCTCTACCCACTGAATTTTCCAGGCAAGAATCTAGAGTGGCTTACCATGCCCTCCTCCAGCGGATTTTCCCAACTATATTTCAATTAAAAAATATGTATATATCTAAAGCCTAACATTTATTTATTTAAAATAGATTGAATACTCTTTTCATTATTATTTTTAGTACGCTTCTTTTTTTTTGCTGCACCAAGCAGCCTGTGGGAATCTTAGTTCCCTGGCCAGGGATAGAACCTGTGTCAGAAGCATGGAGTCTTAACTACTGGACCACCAGGGAGGTCCCTAGAGCCTAAAAGTTGAAGGCACATCATCTCATGTGGCCAGTGGCTCCCCAGCTGGGTAGCTCAGGGCTAGAGGCTGGGAAGTTCTGAGCAGGGCTCTGGGTCCACGCCAGGCTGACTGAAGCTTAGTGAACAACTGAAGAAGACCACTAGGAAGCTGACGTGAGTCCTCAGGGCCTGTGTGCCAAGGCTGGTGCCAGACCACAGGCGACAACTACAACGGACTCGGGACTGTGCTGGCTGAGTGCCCCGGCGGGGGAGCAGGCAGAGGAGGGAAGCAGAGTGAGTTGGGGCAAAGCATGTGTATTTCGTGTAGATTTCTGGGGGGGAGACAGCCTGCAGTCACTTTAAACCCTTCCAAGAGGAAGCCGAGAGTAGAGTCACCTCACTGGAATGGCTCTGTTTTCACTGTCAGTGGCTTGCCTTTTAATCATCTGAGAACAACCAGAGCAATTATAGGCTCTACCCCAAACTGTATGTAGGTTGAGAAAGAACTGACTCCGGATGGTGGATTTGAAGGACAGTGGGAGGGGCAATCTAGCTGGCTTTCTGCATGGATCCTGTGGTCCTGGCTTAGGTTAATCTAACAGTTATAATTAAAAAGCACTTTAAGCTCCTTACAGGAGATGATGCTCCATCTCAAGTAGTTTCAACCTCAGAATCTCCTTTTAGTCTTTTTCCCCTCCCCCAGCCCCACCGTGATGGACGTGTTTTCTGTCTTAGGCTCGTTTGGATGCAGAATCAGAGATCTGCTGTATTTTAGGCGTGTTGCAAGGATGTATTTGCAATTTAGTGGAATTTAAGAATCAGACCCATGAGGGAGTTTGGCTTCACAGAGACGAGAGTTGTGGTTGTGGGGGTTGCTGTACGGAAATGGCGAGGGTGTGACTCAGAGCCACTCTAGTAGCTGCTGCTTTCCTTTGCTGCCGGCTGGTTTCCAGTCCTCATCGTGGTTTCTGTACTTTCACCCTCAGCCTGTTAGAGGGCCACACAGCTTCCATCAGGCCTTCGGAAACTGAGTCTGCAGACCTGCAGCCCTGGGATTCCGTGGGAGCTTGTCAGAAATTCAGAATCTCAGGCCCTACCATCTGCATTTTATTAAGAATCCTAGGCTGTGCATATACTTAGTATGGTTTGAGAAGGACTGGCTACAGAATGATTTTTTTTTTCAGTTTCAAGTTCTGTTCTCAGTGGTCCAGGCTCTTGAAGTTTCTCTATCACACTTGGGACTCTGCCCAGGCATCGTGACCCAGGGGATAAAGCACACCCCCCCCCAGGCAGCAGGGGCTGTGGGTGGGGCATCTGTCCAAAAGGGAATGATTGGCATCAGTACAAAACTGCATTTAAGTTGGAATTCATTCACAATTTGAAAAAAATATCAAGGTCCTCTGCTCATCAGAGCTTCTGATCAGCAGGAATAAATTACCAGTTGATATACTATTAGTAAATATTAAAGAAACACAGTTATATTAGTAATGTAAGCCTTTGTCTAAAATAAATGTATAATTCCTTAGATTTTGCAAAGATTAAAAAAAGACTTTCTGCTGTCATCATATCTCTCGGACCAGTGATATATACCAACTAATGTAATTAATAGGAAATAAGATTTTTAAAAAGTACTATGCTGTCCTATTACTCCTTATTAGTCAGGGAATACGTTCCCTCTGAAAACAGAAAGGCACATTGTTTTCCTGTTCAGCTGACAGAGTGGCTCTCACAGCCATTCTTTAATGTGGGGTTGTTAAGATCCACAAAGGGAAGAATAGCTTTGATCTGGAGGGTCCTGCTGCACACAGCACAGCGGGGAACAGTGTTATTCTGACCCGAATACTCACCAGCCACACACCAAGGGGCAGGAGCTGGTGTGGGTTAGTGCATGGAGTGTCACACTGTACTCACAGGCTGGCAGCGTCCGCGTCACCTGAGGGCACATTGGAAAGTTCTCGGGCCCATCCCAGAGCTGCTGAACCACAAGCTCCGGACTGGGCCCAGCAGGCAGTGTTTTGGTCCTCTTTCCTGGAGGTTTCTGGTGCCTGATAAAGTTTGAGAACCACTGACTGGGCCATGCAAACTCCTATACCAAATGCTCACTTCAATGTGTAATGGTTCAACGACTCAAAAAAAGAGACATTTATTTGTTGCTCATTTAAAGGTGCAGGTGGGTGAGCAGGTTGCCAGAGTGGGCTCCTCTGTGCAGTTGTTCAGGCAGGGACTCAGGGTGATGAAGCTGCTGCCATCTTTATTATGTGACTTTCAGGGTTGTCTGGAGGTCATCCCAGCCAAAAGAGAAGAGCATGGAGAAAGGGCAGGGGGATGAGTCCCTGGGCTGGGTCCAGAAATAGCATCCATTACTTGTATCCATAGTCCATTGGCTAGAGCTCAGTCACTGGCCCTGCGGGCCTGAGGGGAGGCTGGGAAGTGTGGTCCAGCTTGTGCTGAGGGGCTCAGTCACGTGGCCCTGTGGGCCTGCAGGGGACGCTGGGAAGTGTAGTCCAGCTTGTGCTGAGGGGCTCAGTCACTGGCCCTGCGGGCCTGCAGGGAGGCTGGGAAGTGTAGTCCAGCTTGTGCTGAGGGGCTCAGTCACTGGCCCTGCGGGCCTGAGGGGAGGCTGGGAAGTGTGGTCCAGCTTATGCTGAGGGCAAAGACGCAAACGTGGATTTTGGTGAGCAGCTAGCAGTATCTTTATGAACATCCCTGAGATTCTTACTCTGTATCATTCTGGACTTATTTTATGCTAGAAACTCCTTTGACAGCCTAATCAGAACTCATGGACTGGTTCTCAGAATGTTTTTAAATGCATAAAATAATAAATAGAATACAAAGGAAATCAATTATATTGAAATATAAATTGTTAGAAAATTTTCACCTAGAATTGCCAAAGAGGAAAAAGAACAAAGCTGGAGGCATAACCTTCTAGACATTAGACAATATTACAAAGCTACAGTAACCAAAACAGCGTGGTCTTGGTACAAAATCAGACACATGAATCAGTAGAACAGAATAGAGCACCCTAATAAACCTGCATGCCTCTGTCAGTTAATTCTCGACAAATGAGGCAAGAGTGTACAGTTGAGCAAAGACAGTCTCTTCAGCAAGTTGTGCTGGGAAAATCGGACAGCTGCATGTAAATCAATGAAGTTTGAGCACTCTCACACCATACACAAAAACAAACTCAAAATGGCTTAAAGACTCAAACATAGGGTGTTGCTGTTGTTTTCAGTCACTAAGTCATGTCCAGCTCTTTTGCAGCCCCATGAACTGCCAGGCTATCAGGGTCCTCAGTCTGCGGGATTCTCCAGGCAAGCATACTGGAGTGGGCTGCCATTTCCTTCTCCAGGGGATATTTTCAATCCTTCGTCTCCTGCTTGGCAGGTGAATTCTTTACTACTGATCTGCCTGGGAAACCCAAACGTAAGATATGACACCATAAAACTCCTAGAAGAAGTTAGAGGCAAAATACTCTTGGGCATAAATCGTATCAATGTTTCCTTAGGCTGGTCTCCCAAGGCAGTAGAAATAAAAGCAAAGATAAACAGTAAGAGGGAAACCATAAACAAAATGAAAGGACAGCCTATGGACTGGGACAAAATATTTACAAACAGTGTGACTAAAGACTCCAAGAAAGACATACAAATGGGCAACAGGCATGTGAAAAGATGCTCACAATCACTAATTATTATGGAAATGCAAATCAGAACTGCATTGTGGTGTCACCTCACGCTGGTCAGAATGGCCATCATCAAAAGTGTAAAGTAATAAATGCTGGAAAGGGTGTGGGAAAAGGGGACCCTGCACTATTGATAGGAATGTAAACTGGTGCAACCACTATGGAGAACAGTACAGAGGTATGTTAAAAACTAAAAATAGGGTTGCCATATGAGCTAGCATTCCCATTCCTGGGCAAATATCCAGAAAAGACAAAATCTCCACTTTGAAAATATGCATGCACTCCAGTGTTCATAGCAGCACTAATTATAATGGCCAAGATAGGGAAGCAACCTAAAGATTCATTGACAGATGAGTGGATAAAGAAGTTGTGGTATGTGGTACATATATATAATAGAATATTACTCAGCCATAAAAAAGAATGAAATATTGCCAATTGAAGTAACGGGTCTAGAGGTGATCATACTAACTGAAGTAAGTCAGAGAAAGACAAATATTATATATCACATCACGTATATGTGGAATTCTAAAAAATAGCACAAATGAACTTATTTACAAAACAGAAACAGATTCACAGACAGACACAGGAAACAAATTTACGGTTACCAAAGGGGAAGGGGTGAGAGAGGGATAAACTAGGGTATGGGATTAACAGATTCACATTGTCATATATAAAATAGATAAACAATAAAGTTTTACTATATAGTGCAGGAAACTATATTCAATACCTTGTAGTAAATTATAGTGGAAAATAATAGAAAAATATAGATATATACATATATCTGTATAACTGAATTGCTTTGCTGTATACCTGACGCTAATGCAAACAGTGTAAATCAATTATACTTCAATAAAAAACATTTTTGACAGAGCAGTAAATGTGTTTCTTTATTAATGCATTAAATGACAAGATCTGGTGGCACATTTACCAAGTACTGTGATTTTGAAGTAACAATGAATGAATATAAATGGCATTTCTAGATATCTGTAGCCCCTATAATTCAGTATTCAGATATCCGTGATTTCTTTTGGTGGCAAAGCTTTTGGCTGTAGGGAGATTTCTTAATCCTGGTGAGCCTCAGTTTGCTTGTCTCAGTGAGTATAGTAGGCTTAGCACCTAAATGGTGCTTAGTAAATTATTGCCCTTAATACCGTCTTCTTTTTTTTTTTTATCAGTCTACACAAAGTCTGAGTGTTTGGCACTTGAGGAAAATAGCTAGGCACGTGAAACCTAACAGAAAGAGCATGCGTCAGGGGTCTTGTTCACAGGCCATGGGGTCCGGGTCTGACACACTGCAACAGTGTGTGTGTGTGCTGTGCTCAGTTGTGTCTGACTCTTTGTGACCCTGTGGACTGCAGCCCATCAGGCCCCCCTGTCCTTGGGATTTTCCAGGCAAGAATAAGGGAGCACAGTGTCATCTCCTACTGAAAGAGAATTTAATACAAATATATGGTAGAACTCACAATTAAGACTGAAAGATGAGAACAAACAGAATTAGGAGCTTCAGAAGGTCGTTGGTGTGGCCACTGGACAAGTGAATTCCTTCTGCTATTTTCAGTCTTTGCCTCTCTCCATTCAGCACTCAGTATCCAAACAGTGGGACTGCGGTGGACTGACTCTCAGCCGTTAACTTCAGGGAACTGTGCTGGGTTATTAACAGAGGAGATGCCGGTGGTCTGTGGAGCCCCTGGGCTTAGCTGCGTATCAGGACTGCACGTCTGAGAGGGTGCTGACGCAAAGGGTGCTGATAACACGGGGTGGTCTGTAGACATGGAAGAAGCCTACATGTCTATTGACAGAGGAATGGATAAAAAAAGAAAGGTGTGTACATATACACAATGGAATATTACTCTGCCATAAGAAAGAATGAAATAATGCCATCTGCAGCCAGGTGGATGGACCTAGAGATTATCATACTAAGTCAGTCAGAAAGACAAATATCCTATGATACAACTTATTTGTGGAATCTAAAAAAATGGTACAAATGAATTTATTTACAAAACAGAACTAGACTCACAGACATATAAACTAAACTTATTGTTACCAAAGGGGAAAGGAGGGGAGGGATAAATTAGTAGTTTGGGATTAACCAATACACACTACTATAAATAAAATAGATAATCTACAAGGACTTATTGTATAGTGCAGGGAACTATACTCAAAGACTTTGTAATAACCTATATGGGAAAGGAATCTGAAAAAGAATATATATGTGAGCATACACATGCTAAGTCGCTTCAGCTGTGTCCAACTCTTTGTGACCCCATGGGTGGTAGCCCGCCAGCCTCCTCTGTCCATGGAATTCTCCAGGCAAGAATACTGGAGTGGGTTGCAATGCCCTTCTTCAGGGGATCTTCCTGACCCAGGGATCGAACCTGTGGCCCTTATGTCTCCTGCATTGGCAGTCTGATTCTTTACCTTTACCACTAGCGCCACCTGGTGAGCCTTATATATGTGTGTATGTATATATAATAAAAAAAAGTTGGAGAAGGAAATGCAATCCACTCCAGTGTTCTCGCCTGGAGAATCCTGTGGACAGAGGAGCCTGGCAGGCTACTGTCCATGGGGTCACAGGAGTCAGACATGATTTAGCAGCTAAACCACCATATATAATAAAACTATGGAATCACTGTGCTGTACACCAGGAACAGATACATTTTAAACCAATTATGCTTCAATAAAGAAAATAATTAAAAAAAATTTAAAAACAGGGTGGCCTAAAAATGACAGAAGACCATTACCAAGAGACAGCCAAGTTCCTGTCACCTGCTGGTTGAAGGGCATGTTTGGTTCAGATGCTCAGTCGTGTCCGACTCCTTGTGACCCCATGAACTGCAGCAGGCCAGGCCTCCCTGTCCATCACCAACTCCCAGAGTTTACTCAAACTCATGTCCATTGAGTCAGTGATGCCATCCAACCATCTCATTCTGTCTTCCCCTTCTCCTCCTGCCCTCAGTCTTTCCCAGCATCAGGGTCTTTTCAGATGAGTCAGCTCTTCACATCAGGTGGCCAAAGTATTGGAGCTTCAGCTTCAGCATCAGTCCTTGAAGGGCACGTGGGCAAGATCAAATATGACTGGAGGGAGAAGTGAACTTTATCCTAATGGCATCAGAGCCTGTTAACACCTGTGAGAGCTTATAGCACCACCTGCTGTTTCAAAAGAAAATTTCCTTTTGTTAAAAGTCATGACTTAGGGTCTTCCTGTTGGCACAGTGGATAAGAGTCTGCCTGCCAATGCAGGGGGTACGGGTTCGATCCCTGGCCCTGAAGATTCCACGTGCTGTGGAGCAGCTTCGTCCGTGCCCCAAAACTACTGAGCCTGCGTGCTGCAGGCTGACAGCCGGGTGCCTGGAGTCTGTGCCCCACACAGGAGAAGCCAGCGCAGTGAGAAGGCAGAGCGTGGCAACGACAAGTAGTCCCTGTTGTTGGGGGGCTAGAGAAAGACCTCGCAAAGCGTACAAGACCCAGCTCTTCCCAAAGGAAAGGAAACAAATAAAATTGTTTTTAAAAATCACAGCTTATTTTTTGATAGTGTTTAGAACAAGCACATATAGTAAACCGCAGTGCTCTGCACTGCTTTAGGGGAATAGAGAAGATGCCTGCTCAGTGGTGACTCCAAGCCGTTTGCGGTGTCTGTGGTCCTAGTTCTGAGCTGCTGGCAGGTGGATTGGCACCTTAAGATCCAGGCAGTGGGACTGTAGTAATAAAGGGGGCAATGCATCAGCTGCCTACTCAGATCTGTGTACTGTTCCAGGAGGCTCGTGTGGACTGTCTCCTTAAACACTCTCTGACCCCGTGAGAGGCGAGTATTGTATGCATTCGGCAGAAGAATCTGAGGCTCTGAGAAGTAGCGATCCTGGGAGAGCTGGGGTTCCAGCCCACATAGTTCTGACACTTAGGACAGTGAGCACCTGGGATGCTCTGGAGCGAAGAGCTCTCCTGATGACCAGGAGGCTGGTGCCTCTGTGTGTCTGTCAGCAAGGCACACTTGCAGAGTGACTCCTTTTTCTTTTCGTATTGGATTAATAACACGCCTTAGTCTTTAAGAATGTCTTTTATTTACACAAGCAATATACCTAATGATCGTAGGTGACCCTTATGTTTTGCAGTATACCAGGCACTAAGTACTTTACATTTATTTATTCTTCTTAACAACTCTATGAATTAAGTAGTGTTTTTAAGCTCCATTTTACAGATGAGGATGCGGCTAAGCAACTCTTCAAGATCACACAGCTAGGAAGTGACAGAGGCCGTCATGAGCCCAGGTAGCCTGGCTGCTCTCTGTGTCCTGCCCTGTAGTGCTTGTAAAGAGTTATTTTAAAATAGTGCATGTGTATTTGGATATGAGATAAATCACAGAGGCTTATGTGATGGTGCTCAGAGCTTCACAGATGTGAAGGTGGGATGAAAATTGAAGAAGTTTAGAAAAGACTTGATTTAAACAGTTTTTAATTTTTATGTAAGCAATGCTTGACCATCTTCTTGGACATACTTGGCAAAGTTCCTCTAGAGTAGCTACAGGGGTGTGGATTTACTGGGTCATTATTCTCCAGAATGACTACTAATTTTTTATCACTTTAAGCAAGTTTTATGTAGTTTTATTTCTAGAATTTGTAAGGCCTTTGAGGCCTTCTATTGGTAATAATAGAAAAGAAAGTGAAGTCGCTCAGTCGTGTCCGACTCTTTGCGACCCCATGGACTGTAGCCTATCAGGCTCCTCTGTCCATGGGATTTTCCAGGCAAGAGTACTGGAGTGGGTTGCCATTTCCTTTTGCAAGGGATCTTCCCAACCCAGGGATGGAACCCGAGTTTCCCACATGGTAGGCAGACGCCTACCATCTGAGCCACCAGGGAAGTCTATTGGTAATAATAGAAGTTTAAGTAAAATTTGGTTACTGATTACTCCTAAGAGCATGAGAGGAAGAGAATCTGCATTCCTACCCGAGAAGCAGGCTTGGGTCACTCTGCTAGGACAGGAGCTAGTAAGTTGTTAGACAACGTTCATTCTATCCTTGCACCCATTTCTGGAAATCGCTGCCGCCTAGTGGTGACTGCACCCCTCAGCCGTCCTCAGAGTGTGTACGTAGAGGGGAGTGTCCAGGAACCTGTGTATTTAAACCCCAGCCTGGCTCAGCCAGCGACCTGGCTCCCTCCTCTCCATTCTTTTCACAGCACTGGTGTGCAGCCGGTGGTGCAGGGGCCCCTGGGCACCTCCTGGGCCGGGTGGAGTTGTGGAGGCACCTGTCAGCCCGCGCACAGAGGAGGGGGGCATCAGGCCCCAGTGTTTGCTGTGAGCAGTGCGTGCCCAAGCTGCGTTTCCTCCTGATTGGTTTCCGTTGGGCTTCGAGCTCCTCTGCACGTCACCTGGACTTCTGTCCTTCCCTGTCACCCTGGCCTGTGTGCAGGACCCCCTTGTCGGGGCCTCCCTGGCTCCCTGCACGTGGCTCTGCAGTATCCGCGGGGCATCTCCCCCGAAATCCATGCTCTCTCTTCTCTATGCCTTCACTGAAGTCTTAAGTGTCTGTATGTCTTCTAAAATTCAGAAGACCCACAAGCTCCAACGAGCCCTCCTTGGAGCCTTGGACGCCTCGTCCACTCTCACTTCCTACCAGACTCCGAGTGTGGCTGTGCTCTGGCCCTGGCAGGCCATCCTGTTGCTGCAGAGACACGCCACCCAACCGGCCATCACTTACCCCTCTGTCCTTCCCTCGGTTGCTCCCGTGCCTGGAGCATAGACTGTCCGCTCTGCACATGCCGCTTGCCCCACCGAGCTCCGTTTTCCATTTATCCTTGTGTGGGGTCTGCCAGGCCCACGTGCCCTCTGCTGCCACCCGTCACCTGTCCCAGTCTGCTCGTGAACTCTGCGGCCGGCTTCTGCTCTGCCGCAAAGCATCAGCCGTGCCAGGACAGGCATCATTTTATGGAATTCTGTGGTGTTTTCCAAAACCAGGTGCACATTCCCAGATGCACAGTGGAGCTTGTTTCCTTGTCCAGCGAGTTGTCCTTGTACTTACTTAAAAGAGAAGGGAAATCAACCTTTTGTTCAGCATCTGCTGTTTGCCAGATGCTTTGCCTAGAATTTTAACATCCGTTGAAATTGAAGTGAAAGTTGCTCAGTCGCATCCGGACTCTTTGTGACCCCACTGACTATACAGCCCATGGAATTCTCCAGGCCAGAATAATTGGGGTGGGGAGCTTTTCCTTTCTCCAGGGGATCTTCCCGACCCAGGGATCGAAGCCATGTCTCCCACATTGCACGTGGATGCTTTACTAGCTGAGCCACCAGGGAAGCCCTTTAACATTTGTTACCTTCTAAAATACTCTGTGAGAGAAAGCAGAAATAGACACAGACTAGGGAACAAATGTATGGATACCAAGGGGGAAAGGAGGGTGGGGGGAATTGGGAGATTGGGATGGATACGTACAGGCTATTGATACTGTGTGTAAAATAGGTAAGTAAAGGGAAGAGTATATAGCACAGGGAACTCTACTCGGTGTTCTGTGGTGAACCAATGGGAAGGAAATTCAAAAAGAGGGGATGTATGTATACACAGGGCTGATTCACTTTGCTGAACAGCAGAAAATAACATTATAAAGCAAACTATACACTTCAATAAAAATCAATTAGAAAAATAATAAAATTCTATGCATGTAGTAAAATAAAGGGTTAAAAAAAGAGCCTTTGAGGATAATGTTATCCATTTGTTAGACTAGAAAAGTTAGGTCATTGATATTTAATAAATGTGTAGCTATAATGAGCAGCGTTTGGACCTCCATCTGACCTCCAAACCCACACTACACCGTCCTTGTCCAGTTAGTTTTAGGTGTTCTCTTTAAGGTGTTGCTTGGTGAGGCCTTGCACTCCTGGCCTGCCTTCCTGAAGGGAGGCAGAGGGCCCTTTCTCGGCGGGACTCCTGGGCCCTGACCCTCCCCCATCATCAGGGAGCCGCCTCTTCACAGTCTGACTGTGTACACAGGAGTAAAGCAGTGTGTCTGCCTACTCTTTTTTTTTTTTTTTTTAAAAAAAACTGAAATTTCTGGGTTAAAAACAGTTCTCTTAAAAAAAAAAAGTATTGAAGTGTAGTTGATATATAATGTGTTAATTTCTGCTGTACAGCAAAGGGACTCAGTTGTCCACACAGCTCTTCTTTTTGATATTCTTTTCCACGACGGTTTGTCGCAGGATACTGAGTATAGTTCCCTGCGCTTTACACGGTAGGCCTCTGTCGTTTGTTGAAGCGTCTCGCAGCGCAGACTAGCTCTGGGCCCGGACCCGGGTCCTGCCGCCGCGGGCGCCCGGTGGGTGGGCAGGGCCCGGGGCTGGAGGCCTCGGCGCCGCAGGGCGCAGCCCGGCCGACCCGCACCGACGCGCGTGTCCGCTTGTGTCTCCTCGCAGGGATTCCGAGCCAGCCCCCGGCACCTCCGCAGACGCGCCGCCGCGGCCGCCCGGCTGGAGGACGCGAAGCCCGCCGCGGAGGCCCCGGCGCAGAGCGAGCAGGACGGCGCGGCGCGGCGGCGGCGGCTCCGCAGGGGCGCGCGCGTGCCGCCCGACTTCTACCAGAGCGTGCAGGGCGCCGCCGCGCGCAGACCGGTGAGTGCGGGCGTCTCTCGGCGTCGGGGCGGCGCGCGGGCCGGGCCTGCGCGGGCCTCGGAGGCGGCCGGGTCGCCCCGCAGTGCCCGGCCGGCGCCCCTGGGCCCAGCCGTCTCAGGGTGCAGCGGGGTTTCCCAGGAAGTCCTGGTCGCCGGCGGGAGGGGAGGCTGAAAACTGGGGAGCCCTGACCCTGAGCGCGGGCTCCCCGGCCCGGATGGGGCCACAGGGTCCCGCCGCCGAGGCCTGGCCGTGGTGAGAGCTGGGCCGGGGACCGGGGGCCTCCACAGGGCGCCATCGGAGGGAGCGGTCTGGGCGGAGCGCTGACCGCTCCTCTGCAGCTCCTGGTGGCGCGGTGCTGGCTGCTGCCTCCTCTGGGGCGGCCTTTCTGTTGCTCCCACGGGGCCGTGCTCTCCTTTTCTAGGGAGTACCCTGGGTCTCGGTCAGCCAGACCGGACAGTTAGCTGGGAAGTCACCTGGACAGTTACCTGGACAGTTAGCTGGGAAGTCACCTGGACAGTTACCTGGACAGCTAGCTGGGAAGTCACCTGGACAGTTAGCTGGGAAGTCACCTGGACAGTTAGCTGGGAAGTCACCTGGACAGTTACCTGGACAGTTAGCTGGGAAGTCACCTGGACAGTTACCTGGGAAGTCACCTGGACAGTTAGCTGGGAAGTCACCTGGACACTTACCTGGACAGTTAGCTGGGAAGTCACCTGGACAGTTACCTGGACAGTTAGCTGGGAGGTCGCCTGGACAGTTGCCTGGACAGTTAGCTGGGAAGTCGCCTGGACAGTTACCTGGGAAGTCACTTGGACAGTTAGCTGGGAAGTCGCCTGGACAGTTAGCTGGGAAGTCGCCTGGACAGTTACCTGGGAACCGTGGGGCCCACCTGGAAGCTGGTCTCCCGTCCTCACCTCCTGAGCACACTGTTCCATGTACTCTGATCTTCTGTCTCGGTTGGGACTCTCATCCAGGGCCGTGTTGCCAGGCCTGTAACAGCTAAGGATTTGGGGCTCAGAAGCTGACATTTTACAGAACGTGTAGAGAGTATTTCATGGCTGCAGTCACCCTGCATTGCTTCCACGCTGAAACGAGTTTCCCCGTGGGCACTTCTGTGTCGTGGGGGCCCATGGTCGTCGGACTCTGGGCGGCTGAAGGGAGCCGGCAAGATCTGCCGTGATGACACGTCCCTGTGAATTGTGAAAACAGCCCTGCTCTTCATTCAGTGGGGTGACTGTGTACCAGACGTATGTGGAGTTTGCTCCCAGGCCAGCGACAGTGGCAAGAAGCTGAATTCCTTTACAGAAAAGGTCCTGTTTAGCCACCTGTAAGATAAGCACATATTTAAAGAAGAGAGTCTTCGTTTCATTCTTGAATAGAGCAAAGGCTAAGCAGAAATTGGTGTCTATATGGAGCAAAATGAAATAGTAGAAAAATTTATCCATTCAACAAAAACTTTTCTTCACAGAAAATAAGGGATACACGGACATATATTAACAACTAACATTATTGAGGGCTTATTTTGTGGCCCAGGCATTGTTCTACGTGACTCACTTCACAAGCCTCTGAGGTGGAGGCTGGTATCATTCCCATTTTCTGGATGATGAAGCAGAGCCCCAGAGAGGGTCATGACTTGCCCGAGTTCAGCCAGAGGCTGGGGCAGAGGCCAGGGTTTGGGGATGGGCTGCGGGCTCCGGAGCCCCAGCACCTCCTCTGCGAGCTGCCAATGAGCAGGGCGGCGTCTCTGAAGAGCCGGGCAGCGTCTCCAATGAGGAGGGCAGTGTCTCCGATGAGGAGGGCAGCGTCTCCGATGAGGAGGGCAGCGTCTCCGATGAGGAAGGCAGCGTCTCCGATGAGGAAGGCAGCGTCTCCGATGAGCCTGGCAGCGTCTCTGAAGAGCCGGGCAGCGTCTCCAACGAGGAGGACAAAGTCTCTGATGAGCCGGGCAGTGTCTCCGATGAGCAGGGCAGCATCTGTGATAGGGGGGCAGACACAGAAGCCGGGATTCCTGATGGTGCAGCAGGCTCGGGGGCAGCCCAGCGGTGCTGGTAATAAGACCAGGGTCTGCCTGGGCGTTAGGGGGCATCTTATGCTAAACAGTGGGGCTTATCTTCTGCGACGTGGCCCTGTGGAAGGTAGGGCTCTCCTCCTTGGTTTTCCTGCTCAGAATCTAGCTAATTCTGTCTTCTGATTTCCCCACGTGGATGGAGAAGTAAAAGTTGGCATCACCACGCCTTTATTCTCCCCTGAGCCCTGTGCCTGACTGCCGCGGGCAGTCAGACGCAGTCCCCACGCCTGGTGACTCTGTTCTGGGTCACCTCGCCTTGCTGTCTGTTTGCCTGGTGACTTCCAGTTCACCTTGACCACTGACTCGTCATCAGGCGACCCGCTCAGGAACGTCTTTCCTGATCCTTCCCATCAGAGTGAGGTGCATTCTGTCCTGGTCCTTGGCCCTTTGCACAGATGTTCAGCAGAGCAGTTATGCAAGTGAGAAAGGCAGGCTCTAAAGTTATACAGACGCAGGTTTGAGTTCCTCTCCATGGACCTGGCAGGAAGCAGTTTTCACACTCAGAGTTTCACGTAAGGACTGCCCAGAAGCATGAGTAGGGCTGTGATGGTCCAGCCAGCTTTGTCTGGAACCTGTCTACTACTTACCTCCCATTCCTGGCCTGCAGGGGCGGCAGCAGGCAGTTGTCTTGCTGGGTCCCGGTGGCAAGGCTGGTTTCCAGGAGCTGTGGCTGAGGGCAGAGCTCGCTGAGTCAGGAAGAAGGCGGGGGGCAGGTGCGCCGCTTTTCCATGACCCGACCCAGCAGGATGGCAGAGGGCAGGGGGGCGTGAGTGATGCGGATCACAGAGGTCAGCACCCGAGGACAAGGCAGGGCAGGATGAGCAGTGTGGGCACAGACAGGGACCCTGGAGGGTGAAGAACACACGTGATCATCTTTACCCAGTGGTCCAACTCCTGGAGACCCAGTCTTCTTATTGTGGAATCACCATAGCAACGGTGGCCTCCCTGATGGGTGCGGATGAGCGGACGTGTGGAGGTGATGGGCTGCTTGGCATCAGCACTCAGGACGTGGTGATACCTTCATTTTCTTTCCTCCCAGACCTTGACTTCCCTGGAGGCCAAATCGTCTGATCTAGAATGTCTCCTGGTAAACAGCATCCGATGCATTTTACCGAATAAATGGATGAATGATGTGGACACATGACACAGCATGTGTCCTATAGGATCTAGACAATGGGGAAGATTTTTTTCTTTTTATCCCCCAAATGGGGTGGTCAGGGAGCAAACTGCTTCAAGAGACAGGACTGAGTTGGGCTTAAGTACATGTAGGAATTGGACAGGCAGCAGAGGTCAGGTCTGGGATGGTGCTGAGAACCGTCTGGCTGGATGTGGGGGTTTATGAGAAATGTACGGGATAAAGCTGTAAAGAGAGGGGGCCATGATACCACTGCATTTAAACTGCATCTTCTGTGCATCATGGAGGCACTGGAGGAGGTGAGTCGTCATCAGAGCAGGATTTCAGAGTAGGGTAGGCCCGAGGGCCGCGGGGCAGGGCCCGGTCAGCAGCGGTCTGGGGCCTGATGTTTGGGACCTGAACGTGGGCTTCGCCGTGGCTCTGCACCTCCATCTGGGGGTGACTTCCGGTGGGGATGCTGTGGGTGGCCTTTGCCCTCTGCAGGATTCGCTGGGAGGGAGTGGGATTGGAGGGCAGGAAGGGGCGGAGGGGGCTGTCTGTTGTGAGCGAGCAAGAAAGACGTTGCAGGAGCTTTCTCTGCACAGGTGACGCTCACCTCCATCCGTTTGCGGCTCCTTGGGGTTGTTCTGGGACTGGAGGTTGCCAGAGCTGGTAGCACAGCCTTGCTGACGGTTCTTTGCATGCTGTGCGGGGATGTGAGCACCAGCCTCGGGTCCCCCTCCAGGCAGGGTTGGGTCCAGCCCATAGGCCGCTGGGCGCCCCCTCTTCTCCAGCTGGCACAGTGAGGCTGGCTGCGGGGCCGTGGTTCAGGAGTCAGTGTTACTGTGGTGCCCTGGGGGCAGCTCTGATGGGGGCCTGGAGGTGGAATCAAGTCCATCAGCTGTGCTGACTCAGGATTGTGTGAGTGACTTCACGGGAGGCACTGCAGGCCTTTCTGGCGGCAGTCTGGGTGAGCAACAGGCCCACGAGTCTGCAGGACTGACGCCGTGTCACTGTGAGGAGGTGACTCTGAAGTCGTGACTGCAGTTTCAGCCTGGAAGCGCCCCGAGCCGCGGGGAGTGCATGATACTGCAGCGTCTTAGCGGCTCCAAACTGTTTCTTTGTTCTGTGTGTAGCTTTTATGCTCCAGTGCAGTTCTGAGAATTTGTAATAGAGATCACTAATATAAATGAAGCTAATAATGGATGTGAGTTTTTTCCCCGCTCTTCTGGGGAAATGAGATGATTCGAAGAGTGAGTAAGGCAAACACGTATCCTGATTTTCTCTCTTGGGTCTTTGGACTTATCCTGTATAGGAAGACATGTCGCTGGAGCTTTTAGGAATCTTTACCACCTTGAAGCAGAACAGATAACTGGATCCAGATCTCCCTTGCTTCTCTAGTATTTTGACTTTGTAGACCTTTTGGGGTCTGAGTCCTGGAGCCTGAAACCTCCCCATCACCACCATCCCTGGAGTGAGTGCCGGGGTCACCACACGCTTGCTCCCTCAGCCCCCCGGGGAGCACGCATCTCTGGGCATCCCTGCTTTCTGCCCTTTTACCTTCCCAGTTGTTTTCTGGGGCAGGTGCTCACTTTCCGGAGGAGGAAACTTGTCAAGGTCACTCAGCTGGTGGACGACAGAATGAAGACGTAGGCCCAGGAGTTCCTCCCAGAGCACATGAAATACAGAGATTCAAACAATCCCGTTTCTAGGGCTAAAAGTTCATCCTCATGTAGGCATCGTGTTTTCATCACATGAAGTCTCGGTTTTCCTACACATGCAGATGTTTTTTAACTTTTGCATCAATCAGTGCCCATTTTTAAATGGCGGTGAGCAGCACAGGTAAGCCCGGACCTTCTTTCTGGCTGCGCTTTTCTGTGAGCCCGGCCTCCTAGGGCTGAGGACCTGGGAGGCACCAGGAGTGTTTCTGCCCTCACGTGAGCCTTTAGCGTAGAGCACACAGAGGGAATCAGAGCGTGAGAGCACCCACAAATCACCAGGTGCCCTGATTCTGACCCTGGTATGCTTAACATATCCCAGTTTTGTGCACGTTCCAACCTTATCACCAGCATTTCCTTGGCTCAGAGCCTCTGACACTTTTTCAGTAGCGGTGAAGGGCTCTGATTAAAAACCACCACCACCTCCAGGCACCGGCCAAGTGGTCACCCACTCCCCCTGTTGGCAAAACCAAGGCTTCTGTCCTTCGCTCTGGGGCTCCTGCCTTGAGTTGCTGGATAATCAAGCTTGGTACTTTTTAGAAGAGTTTATTGAAGTTGATTTTAAAAAGTTGACTCAGTGTCGTGTTAATTTCTGCTATACAGTAAGGAAAAGAAGTACATCAAGGCTGTATATTGTCACCCTGCTTATTTAACTTACATGCAGAGTACATCATGAGAATGCTGGGCTGGAGGAAGCACAAGCTGGAATCAAGGTTGCTGGGAGAAATATCAATAACCTCAGATATGCAGATGACAACACCCTTATGGCAGACAGTGAAGAAGGACTAAAGAGCCTCTTGATGAAAGTGAAAGAGGAGAGTGAAAAAGTTGGCTTAAAACTCAACATTCAGAAAACTAAGATCGTGCCATCCGGTCCCATCACTTCATGGCAGATAGATGAGGATACAGTGGAAACAATGGCTGACTTTATTTTTCTGGGCTCCAAAATCACTGCAGATGGTGATTGCAGCCATGAAATTAAAAGACATTCCTTGGAAGGAAAGTTATGGACAACCTAGGCAGCACATTAAAAAGCATAGACATTACTTTGTCAACAAAGGTCCGTCTAGTCAAGGCTATGGTTTTTCCAGTAGTCATGTATGGATATGAGAGATCGACTATAAAGCAAGCTGAGGGCCGAAGAAGAATTGATGCTTTTGAACTGTGGTATTGGAGAAGACTCTTGAGAGTCCCTTGGACTGCAAGGAGATCCAACCAGTTTATCCTAAAGGAGATCAGTCCTGGGTGTTCATTGGTAGGACTGAGTTTGGAGCTGAAACTCCAATACTTTGGCCACCTGATGTGAAGAGCTGACTCATTTGAAAAGACCCTGATGCTGGGAAAGATTGAGGGCAGGAGAAGGGGATGACAGAGGATGAGATGGCTGGATGGCATCACCAACTCAATGGACATGGATTTGGGTAGACTCCAGGAGTTGATGATGGACAGGGAGGCCTGGCCTGCTGCGGTCATGGGGTGGCAGAATAGGACATAGCTTAGTGACTGAACTGAACTGATACAGTAAGGTGACTCATATGTACTTGATCATAGGTACAGTAAGGTGATTCAGATGTATGCCAGAACATGCACAGGACTGGAGAAACAGACTCCTGGAGGGCACAAACAAAACCTTGTGTGCACCAGGACCCAGGATAAAGGAGCAGTGACCCACAGGAGACTGACCCAGACTTGTCTGTGAAAGCACAGGAGTCTCCAGCGGAGGCGTGGGTTGGTGGTGGCCTGCTGCAGGGTCTGGGGCACTGAGTGTGGCAGTGCATAAACAGGACCTTCTGAAGGAGGTCACCAGTATCTTAATTCAGTTCAGTTCAGTCTCTCATGTCCAACTCTTTGTGACCCCATAGACTGCAGCATGCCAGGCCTCCATGTCCATCACCAACTCCCGGAGCATCCTCAAGCTCATGTCCATTGAGTCGGTGATGCCATCCAACCACCTCATCCTCTGTTGTCCCCTGCTCTTCTTGCCTTCAATCTTTCCCAGCATCAGGGTCTCTTCGAGTGAGTCAGTTCTTCACATCAAATGGCCAAAGTGTTGGAGTTTCAGCTTCAGCATTAGTCCATCCAATGAATATTCAGGACTGATTTCCTTGAGATGAACTGGTTGGATCTCCTTGTGGTCCAAGGAACTCTCAGGAGTTTTCCCCAATACCACAGTTCAAAAGCATCATTTCTTCGCGCTTAGCTTTCTTTATAGTCCAACTCTCACATCCATATATGACTACCAGAATAACCATAGCCTTGATGAGATGGACCTTTATTGGCAAAGTAATGTGTCTGCTTTTTAATATGCTGTCTAGATTGGTCATAGGTTTTCTTCCAAGGAACAACTGTCTTTTAATTTCATAGCTGCAGTCACCATCTGCAGTGATTTAGAGCCCCAAAATATAAAGTCTGCCACTGTTTCCATTGTTTCCCCACCTATTTGCCATGAAATGATGGGACTGGATGCCATGAGCTTAGTTTTCAAATGTTGAGTTTTAAGCCAGCTTTTTCACTCTCCTCTTTCGCTTTCATCAAGGGGCTTTTTACTTCTTTGCTTACTGCAATAAAGGTGGTATTATCTGTGTATCTGAGGTTATTGATATTTCTCCCAGCAATCTTGATTTTAGCGTGTGCTTCATGCAGCCGAGCATTTCTCATGATTTACTCTGAATATAAGTTAAATAAGCAGGGTAACAATATACAGCCTTGACTTACTCCTTTTCCTATTTGGAACCAGTCTGTTGTTCCATGTACACTTCTAACTGTTCTTGACTTACAAATAGATTGCTCAGGAGGCAGGTCAGGTGGTTTGGTATTCCCATCTCTTTAAAAATTTTCCACAATTTGTTGTGATCCACACAGTCAGAGGCTATGGCATAGTCAATAAAGCAGAAATAGATGTTTTTCTGGAACTCTCTTGCTTTTTGATAATCCAGCAGATGTTGGCAATTCGATCTCTGGTTTCTCTGCCTTTTCTAAATCCACGTTGACTGTCTCGCAGTTCACGGTTCATGTACTATTGAAACCTGGCTTGGAGAATTTTGAACATTACTTTGCTAGTGTGTAAGATGAATGCAGTTGTGTGGTAGTTTGAACATTCTCTGGTACTGCCTTCCTTTGGGATTGGAATGAAAACTGACCTTTTCCAGTTCTGTGGCCACTGCTGAGTTTTCCAAATTTGCTGTCATATTGAGTGTAGCACTTTCACTGCATCATCTTTCAGGATTTGAAATAGGTCAACGGGAATTCTGTCACCTCCACTAGCTTTGTTCGTAGTGATGCTTCCTAAGGCCCACTTGACTTCGCATTCCAAAATGTCTGTCTCTAGGTGAGTGATCACACCCTCATGGTTATCTGGGTCCTGAAGATCATTTTTATATAGTTCTTGTGTGTATTCTTGCCACCTCTTCTTAATACTTTCTGCTTCTGTTATGTCCACACCATTTCTGTTCTTTATTGACCCCATCTTTGCATGAAATGTTCCTGTGGTATCTCTGATTTTCTTGAAGAGATCTCTAGTCTTTCCCATTCTATTGTTTTCCTCTGTTTCTTTGCAGTGATTGCTGGGAAAGGCTTTCTTTTCTCCTTGCTATTCTTTGGAACTCTGCATTCAGATGAGTATATCTTTCCTTTTCTCCTTTGCCTTTCGCTTCTCTTCTTTTCTCAGCTATTTGGAAGGCCTCCTCAGACAACCACTTTGTCTTTTTGCATTTCTTTTTCTTGGAGATGGTCTTGATCTCTGCCTCCTGGACAATGTCACGAACCTCCATCCATAGTTCTTCAGGTGCTCTATCAGATCTGATCCCTTGAATCTATTTGTCACTTCCACTGTATAATTGTAAGGGATTTGATTTAGGTCATACCTGAATGGTCTCGTTGTTTTCCCTACTTTCTTCCATTTAAGTCTGAATTTTGTAATAAGGAGTTCATGATCTGAGCCACAGTTAGCTCCCGATCTTGTTTTTGCTGACTGTATAGAGCTTCTCCATCTTTGACTGCAAAGAATATAATCAGTCTGATTTCGGTGTTGACCATCTGGTGATGTCCATGTGTAGAGTCTTCTCTTGTGTTGTTGGAAAAGGGTATTTGCTATGACCAATGTGTTCTCTTGGCAAAACTCTGTTAGTCTTTGCCATTTCATTTGTACTCCAAGGCCAAACTCATCTGTTACTACAGGTGTTTCTTGACTTCCTACATTTGTATTCCAGTTCCCTGTGATGAAAAAGACATATATTTTGGGTGTTACTTCTAGAAGATCTGTAGGTCTTCATATAACTGTTCAATTTCAGCTTCTTCAGCAATACTGGTTGGGCCTTAGACTTGGATTACTGTGATATTCAATGGTTTGCCTTGGAAACAAACAAAGATCATTCTGTCATTTTTGATTTTTTTTTTTGCTTTTTATTAATTTATTTTCTTTACATTATTGTGTTGGTTTTGCGTTCTGTCATTTTTGAGATTGCATCCAAGTACTGCATTTTGGACTGTTTTGTTGACTATGATGGCTACTCCATTTCTTCTAAGGGACTTTTGCCCACAGTAGTAGATATAATGGTCATCTGAGTTAAATTCACCCATTCCAGTCCATCTTAGTTCGCTCATTTGTAAAATGTTGATGTTCACTCTTGCCATCTCCTGTTTGACCACTTCCAATTTGCCTTGATTCATCAACCTAACATTCCAGGTTCCTATGAAATATTGCTCTTACAGCTTCGGACTTTACTTCCCTCACTAGTCACATCCACAACTGGCTCTTGTTTTTGCTTTGGCTTCGTCTCTTCATCCTTTCTGGAGTTATTTCTCCACTCTTCTCCAATAGCATATTGAGTACCTACCGACCTGGGGAATTCATCTTTCAGTGTCCTGTCTTTTTGCCTTTTCATAGTGTTCATGGGGTTCTTAAGGCAAGAATATTGAAGTGGTTTGCCATCCCCTTCTCCAATGGACCTCGTTTTGTCAGAACTCTCCACCATGACCTGTCAGTCTTGGGTGGCCCCACACGGCATAAATCATAGTTTCATTGAGTTCGACAAGGCTGTGGTCCATGTGATCAGTTTGATTAATTTTCTGTGATTGTGGTTTTCATTCTCTCTGCCCTCTGAGGGATAAGCATAAGAGGCTTATGGAAGCTTCCTGGTGATTGAAACTGACTGTGGCTGGAAACTGGGTCTTGTTCTGGTGGGTGGGGCGATGCTCAGTAAATCTTTAATCTGATTTTCTGAGATTGGGGGGGGCTGTGTTTCCTCTCTGTTGTTTAACCTGAGAGCTAACTCAAGGGGTTAGAGCTGATAGAGTGCCTGAAGAACTGTGGACAGAGGTTCATGACGTTGTACAGGAGACAGTGATCATGACCATCCCCAAGAAAAAGAAATGCAAAAAGGCAAAGTGGTTGTCTGAGGAGGCCTTCCAAATAGCTGAGAAAAGAAGAGAAGCAAAAGACAAAGGAGAAAAGGAAAGATATACCCATTTGAATGCAGAGTTCCAAAGAATAGCAAGGAGAGATAAGAAAGCCTTCCTCAGTGATCAGTGCAAAGAAATAGAGGAAAACAGTAGAATGGGAAAGACTAGAGATCTCTTCAAGAAAATTAGAGATACTAAAGGAAGATTTCATGCAGAGATGGGCACAATAAAGGACAGAAATGGTATGGACCTAACAGAAGCAGAAGATATTAAGAAGAGGTGGCAAGAATACACAGAAGAACTATACAAAATTGATCTTCATGACCCAGATGATCATGATGATGTGATCACTCACCTAGAGCCAGACATCCTGGAATGGAAAGTCAAATAGGCCTCAGGAAGCATCGATATGAACAAAGCTAGTAGAGGTGATGGAATTCCTGTTGAGCTATTTCAAATCCTGAACGATGATGCTGTGAAAGTGCTACACTCAATATGACAGCAAATTTGGAAAACTCAGCAATGTCCACAGGACTGGAAAAGTCAGTTTTCATTCCAATCCCAAAGAAAGGCAATGCCAGAGAATGTTCAAACTACCATAAGATTGAGCTCATCTCACATGGTAGCAAAATAATGCTCAAAATTCTCCAAGCCAGGCTTCAACAGTACGTGAACCATGAACTTCCAGATGTTCAAGCTGGATTTAGAAAAGGCAGAGGAACCAAAGATCAAATTGCCAACTTCGTGAATCATTTATTCATACGTACATGTATGTACATTTATATGTATATATTCTTTTTTATTATGGTTTATCCCAACATATTGAATATGGTTCCCAGTGTTATAAGACCTTGTTATTTGTCCATCCTATATGTGATAGTTTGTGTCTGCTAGTCCCAAAGTCCCAGTCCACTTCTCCACCACACCACCCTGTTTGGCAGCCACAAGTCTGTTCTTTATGTCTGCGAGTATGTCTTGGCTTCTGTTTTGTAGATAAGTTCATTTGTGTCATACTGTGTCGTATTTTAGATTCCACATATAGGTGATATCGTAATATTTTTGTTTCTCTTTCTGACTTACTTTACTTAGAATGATCATATCTGGGTCCATTCATATTACTGCAAATGGCATTATTTCATTCTTTTTTTTATGACTGAGTAGTATTCCATCGTATATATATATATATAGCACTTCTTCTTTATCCATTCATCTGTTGATGGACACTTGAGTTGATTCCCTGTTTTTAGCTTGGTACTTTTGACTCAGGTTGGAGGACAAGCAGGCTTAGCACAGATAACTGGTGGTCTTGATTTCTGAAAGGCGGATACTGGGGAAGAAGCCGTTTTGGGTTGAGGGGTAGAAATCAAATTTACAGTTTGGATGTGTTAAGTCTGAAATATCTACCAGGTTTCCTAGGGTCTGGACTTCATGGAGTCACTAGTATCAGTACATGGATGTTATCAAAGCCATGAGGCTGGATAGGATGGCCCAGGAGGTGAATACTGATCGAGAAGGGAGCTGAGGTCTGAGCTGGGGGCGTCTTCCATAGCCGAGAGGTTGGGAAGAGGGTAGAGGTTCCTATAACTTCCAATGCCTTCCTCAGAAATATAGATGCAGAGAGCAGTGGGGTGGTCAGTGGAGGTGGGGACTGGGGACAGGGAAAACGCAGGTTAAAACAGCACATATAGCTGACTATATGTTTTGTTTTCAGAGACGCAGGAAACAAACCCTTGAATATACCAAAAAAACAGAAGGAAAGGAAAAAAATGACAGATGCCTTAGGCAGAGGTGGGCCCAGGGCTCTTGACTTTCACTGAAGGATGTTTGTATTCGGCCCAGAAAAGGCGTCTCAGGTAGAACCTGGAAAGTATTTCCCAGGCAGGCGGATTTCCCCTCCCAGCCCAGCCCTTTCTCCTACTAGAACACTTCCTTGAACCTACTCTCTTTTTCCTTCTCTTGTTGGATTTTGTTTTCAAGTCTTGCGGAAATTTTTTGTTTTTTTTCTTTGCAGCTTAAGTCATTGTAAGGGTGCAAGATGCTTCGGAACATTACATAGTTTTTATTTTCTTTAAGTTAATATTAACAGGATTTCAGGTCATCTTTGTCATTGGGAGCTCGCTGCTGTGTAGCAAAGACTAACCAGACCTCCTTGATCTCATTGAGAATGTAGGATGTTTCTCTCTCACTTTCCTGCTTGGGAACTGAGGCCATCTTCCGTTTTCCTCTCCTTTCCCCAGGTGAAGCCCCCTGTAGCTTTATTTGCATAACCTCGAGACACTGCCCTTTGTGGGGAAGGCTTACTTACAGCTCACACCTTCCTTTGGCTTAATTAACTGGCAGACACAGAGCTCCTAAAGGAAATGTTTTGTTTCCTTTTCTTCTTTGGAGTTCTAGAGAATGCATTGAATGAATACAGTCAAATTTCTTCTGCTGACTGCTTCAGAAGGATTTTATGGGCTAATATCCATTCTGCTTACTGAGTCTTTGCTTATTGCTACCCCTTACAGGACCCTAGCAAAGATTTCATTTATTATAAATTTACTGTCAGTAGGTATAAGAATAATTGGTGCCCAGGAGCTTGCAGGGTAGGTGGTCTATATAAATGAATGGTGCTGATACAGATAAAGTTTAATTTCTCAAACCACTCATGAAACCAAGATGAGCTTGGTGATGGGATTCATGTGCTCTGCTTGGGGAAAAATAAGCACCTTCTTCTAACTGGTGATTCTTTTTGATATCAGTATTTTGATGGCAGCAAGGCCTGTTGCCATTTTGTTCATCTTGTGCTCAGCATCATCCATTGTCTTAAAAAGTTTAAATTCTTTAAGTTCTAGGCAAAGAAAGCTTATAGAAATTTAAAAAATTAGAATATTTATTATTGTTATTTAAAAAATACTTATGCATTATTTTGGCTGCATTGCGTCTTAGTTGCAGTAGGTGGAGTCTTTCTTTGTGGCACATGAACCCTCTAGTTGTGGTACTGGTGCTCAGTAGTTGTGGTACTTGGACTCAGTAGTTGTGTTGGACAGGCTTAGTTGCTCTGGTGCACGTGGGATCTTTGTTCTCCGACCAGGGATCGACCTCTGTCCCCCATGTTGCAAGCCAGATTTTAAACCATTGGTCCACCTGGGAAGTCCTTATTTTTTATTTTCTAAATTATTTTCTTTAGTCTTCCTTTTCCAGAAAAATTTTAGATAGCCGCTCATGCCTTTAAAGTTTTCATGGACATTGGTGGATCAAAGAGCTGAAAAGACAGTGTCTTCAGAGATGGTCTAGTTGATTATTCTGCCTTTAACCAGAAGAATGTTTACTTCTAACCAGAATGATCATTAAATTGTCCCAGGAAGATGGGCATAAATTTCTTTATTTTAAAGGACACACTTAGAGCTTCTCTTGGAATTCTGTTTGCCTAGGGTCACCTCTTGGTCTTGGCCCAAATGTTGTGGGTTACAGCAGTGCCGTCTGGGAAGATGCAGAAGCAGCGCCCCTGCAGCTCTGTGTCCCCTCTGTTCTTGAGAAATCAAACTGGGAAAGACCTGGAGCTCGTCCAGGGCCTCAGGGAGGAGGCCTCCTGTGGTCTGATGGCTTGGGTTTGTAGCCAGTTCATCCCACTTGAGAATCAAAGTGCGGTTTCTTTTCTGGGTCACGAATCCATCTCTCTGGACCTTTTTTCTCCAGCCCAGTCCTCAGGTTTCCCAAATATCCCTGTTGCGCTCCTCTCCACCCCTCCTGGTGAGCGGCATGGATCTATCGAATCATTCTCTCAATAGTGCCTCTTTGATTTTGCTTTTTAATCTTTTCCTTTTTCCCTTTGTGTGGTGGGGATCGTCGTTAAAAAGAAAATCCAACTATGGAAATTGAGCAGTGGGCCATAGCCGAACCAAATTTAGTTTGTGCCCTGGGAGAGGAAAGGTCAGCTCTGGAAACGACAGTGATGTTTCAGGAAAACTACTGCTTTGCAGTAACACTTGTGAACGATGAATGCCGCCTGCCATGGTACTGAGCAGAGGGTGTTGCAGTCATCGAGCTAGGCGTGTTACGATGGTGAGCCCTGAGGGAACTCAGGGTGGAGACAGGGTGCTCGCCATCAACCATCAGCCGCTGCAGCCCCCTGTCCCCTGCAGCAGCGCCTCTGAGGAGACCTGGGGTGAGGATGGCAGGATGCTGGCCCCAGACAGCTGAGGTGCAGGTCAAAGGGATGGTTTCAGTGAGCCCAGACTCCTGCACCTTTCCATATGTACTGCTGCTTCTGCTAAGTCGTGTCAGTCGTGTCCGACTCTGTGCAACCCCATAGATGGCAGCCCACCAGGCTCCGCCATCCCTGGGATTCCCCAGGCAAGAACACTGGAGTGGGTTGTGATTTCCTTCTCCAATGCATGGAAGTGAAAAGTGAAAGTGAAGTCGCTCAGTCGTGTCCAACTCTTTGCGACCCCCTAGACTGCAGCCTACCGGGCTCCTCCATCCATGGGATTTTCCAGGCAAAAGTACTGGAGTGGGGTGCCATTGCCTTTCAGTTCAGTTCAGTTCAGTTACTCAGTCGTGTCTGACTCTTTGTGACCCCATGAACTGCAGCACACCAGGCCTCCCTGTCCATCACCAACTCCCAGAGTCCACTCAAACCCATATCCATCGAGTCGGTGATGCCATCCAGCCATCTCATCCTCTGTCGTCCCCTTCTCCTCCTGCCCCCAATCCTTCCCAGCATCAGGGTCTTTTCCAGTGAGTTAACTCTTCGCATCAGGTGGCCAAAGTATTGGAGTTTCAGCTTCAACATCAGTCCTTCCAATGAACAGCCAGGACTGATCTCCTTTAGGATAGACTGGTTTGATCTCCTTGCAGTCTAAGGGACTCTTAAGAGTCTTCTCCAACACCACAGTTCAAAAGCATCAGTTCTTCGGTGCTCAGCCTATTTCACTGTCCAACTCTCACATCCATACATGACTACTGGAAAAACCATAGCCTTGACTAAACGAACCTTTGTTGGCAAAGTAATGTTTCTGCTTTTCAATATGGAATCCAGGTTGGCCATAACTTTCTTTCCAAGGACTAAGCATCTTTTGATTTCATGGCTGCAGTCACCATTTGCAGTGATTTTGGAGCCCCAAAAATAAAGTCTGACATTTTTCCCACTGTTTCCTCATCTATTTCCCATGAAGTGATGGGATTCGTTAACTTGAGATGTCTAGCTTTCTTTAATTAGCAGTCACCTTTTGGTGTTCTGTGTAGCCGATGTTTGTGGCAGAAACTCCTGTATATCCTGGCCCCTCCCTTGCTTCTTCACAGCAGTCCCTCTGCTGTTGGGTCCTGGCCTTAAGTCCACAGTTTTGTTCGCTGAGTTATGACATAGCCCTCAACGTTCAGGTTGTGCATTTTTTTTTCACATTTCATGTTTTAAAAAGTGTGTTCGTATTAATGAATATCTCATTGAATCTGCACAAGCAGCTTTTACCTTGGGCGGACCCCAGTCTGACAGCTTCAAGTCTCAGAGACTTAGGACTGACCCGGGTCATCAGTCTAGATGGAAGTGTTTCTGACATCCCTTCTCCTTGCCGTCTGTTGGGGAGAGCTTCAGCTCCGAGAGCACTTGGGGAGTCAGCTGAGGAATTTCACCTAGGCGTCAGGAAGGTAGATTCCAGTAGACTGGAGAAATTATGCATTTCTCATCCTGACTCACCCTGGAGGAGTAACTGTGTGTCTTTGAGAATGTGCTCACAGCCTGTTTTATCTGTGTGGCCACCCCAGGGTACCAGTGGGTGGGCAAGTCTGCTCTGTCTAATATTCCTGAGTCCACTCAGCAGCCTCCACACTTCCTGCTCAGCTTTCAAGTGGCTTATCAGCCCTGATGCTGGGGAATAGCCTCAGCCTGTCAGCAGTGACCCCGACTCCGTGCAGCTCGGCATCCCTCTGGTGGGTGAAGACCAGGTACCTCAGTAAACCTCGTGTTAAAATGAACTTTAAGCACTCTTGGGTCCTGTTCCTGGGAATGTGAAACAGTGCAGCTGCTCTGGAAAAATAGTATGGCAGTTCCTCGAAAAATTAGAAATGGAAATTGTAAGGTCCAGCAGTCCCACTTCTGTATGTGTTTGTTGTTTAGTCGCTGAGCCGCGTCTGACTCTTTTGCGACCCCATGGACTGTAACCCACCAGGCTCCTCTGTCCATGGAATTTTCCAGGCAAGAATACTGGAGTGGGTTGCCATTTCCTTGTCCAGGGGATCTTCCCCACCCAGGGATCAAACCGGCTCTCTTGAGTTGGCAGGTGGGTTCTTTACTGTTGAGCCATCAGGCATGTATACCCAGAAGAACTGAAAGCAGGGTCTCGAAGGGACGTTTGTGTGCCGGCGTTGACAGTAGTGTTACTTATACTATCCAAAAGGTAGACGCCCCCCAGCTGTCCTTTTATGGATTGATGTATAAGCAAAATATGATGTGTACATACCATGAAGTATTATTCAGCCTTAATGAGGAAGAAAGTCTGACCTGCTGCAACATGGATGAACCTTGAGGACATTATGCTAAGTGAAATGACAGTCACCAAAGGACAAATACTGTGCGATTCCACTTCTGTGAGGTTCCTAGAGGAGCAGAATCATAGAGATAGAAAGTAGAATGGTGGTAGCCGGGGGTGAGGGGAGGAGGGTGTGGGGAGTGTTTGATGAATGTGGCATTTTAATGTTCAAATCTAAAAGAGTTTGGAGATTGGGTGCTCAGCAAGGTGACTGGGCTTAGTAATACTGAACTTTGAAAGGTTGAGATCATAGAGTGGGGACTTCCCTGGTGGTCCAGTGGTAAGAGTCTGCTTTGCAGTGCGGGGGACGCAGATTTGACCCCTGGTTGGGAAACTGAGGTCCCATATGCCTCGAGCAGCTAAGTCCACACACCACCGCTGCTGAGCCTACAGCCCAAGTAGAGAGTCCGTGCTGCAAGGGACGATCCCATAGGCTGCGGCTGAGGCCTGACACAGCCAGAGATACATGTGTTTAAAAAGGTGATAGAGTTTATCTTTTACATATTTTATTGCAATTAAAAGGAAATTGGGTTCAAACAGGAGCTACAGGCAAGGAGGCAGAATCACAATAAAGGTTCACAGAAGAAGGGCCCAAATGTTAAGAACATCAGAGAAGACACATTGAGCTTATTTTAAATAAAACAATGATGGAGTATGGGAGGCACAAGGTAAACAAGAGGTAATTACAAGTAGCAGATGCTGAGAAGGCCCTGACTTACTAATTGAAGGACCTGTCCTTGTACACGGGATGTGGTCATGACTGTGGATTGAATGTCATGAGGCAAGAGAAGCTGTTTAGAAGGTAAAAGTCTTCGTTGAGGTTTTAAGGGCTGTTATATAATACATTTGCATGAATTAAAATGTTTCACTCTGAAGTAAGCAAGTTTGACCTAAAATGATGTAAATTTGCTTTTCAAGTCAAAAGGTTGTATTAAATATTTTATGATTGATTTTTTTTTCTGGTGTCAAGAAACTTCAAAAACTTTATTTAGCAAATAGATATGTTGATTTTTTCAGAGCCAGGATTTTCATTTGGGAGAGAGAAGAAATGCAGGTGTGAAATTGGAGAAGTTAAATAAATCCCTTTATTCCCCAAATTTAATTGGAAATATCAGTTTGAACTCATAGTGAGGTTTTCTCATAAAAAAAAAGTTTCCTGGCTCCACCCACTGGACAGGACTATAAACAGTGACCAATCCAGCAGAAATGGCCTGTGTTATGATATCCTAATATCATTTCTTTTTAAAAATTAATTCATTTTTAAGCTTGAAGTATAGGTGAATCACAATGTTATGTTAGTTTCAGGCATATTGTATAGTGATTCAGTATTTTTGCAGATTATGGTAGGCTATTACAAGATAATGGCTATCATTCCCTGTGTCATTTCCTTTTTAATTGGTGGATTTTTATTTATTTATTTTTAGGAATCGAGGGGGTGGGCTGTGCCTGCGGGTCTTGTAGGATCTTAGTTCCCTGACCAGGGTTGGAAGCCACGCCCCCTGCAGTGGAAGTGCAGAGTCCTAACCACTGGAATCCCCGGTGTCATTTCTTTTTCTCTTAAATTCTACGATTTATTTGGCTTCAGTGCGTCCTGGTTGCTGGATGCAGAATCTTGTGGCATGCGGGATCTAGCTTCCTAACTGGGAATTGAACCTTGTCTCCTGCCTTGGAGTGTGGAGACCACTCCAAGTGCTGGGCCACCAGGGAGGCCCTGTGTCCTTTCTTATGGAAACAAGCTCAGGCTGTGTCCAGCTGGCTCAGGTTCTGAGGCAGAGCGTGGGGGGCCCTGCAGTGTAAGTGGTGGATCAAGGGGGCACGCTCCCCCCCTCACAGGGTGAATGGGTGTAGGCAGGGCGGGGTGGGGGTGGGGCAGCTCCGGGCCTGGTCTCCCCTGGAAGCTGGCCTGCTGCCTCACTGGGTTAGTCCCAGGTCCTGGTGCAAGGAGCCCAGGGCAGCCCAGGAGAGTGCCTTGAGAAAGGGCCGCTGGGAGTCACTGGGGTCGAGGGCTGGGTGGAAGGACAGGCTGAGCGCGGCTAATTCCAGGTCTGCAACGAGAAAGGAAGGATGAGCCTGATACATCCTTTTTTTGTTTGTTTTTTCCTTTTATTTTCAATTCTTTATTTTTTGACATTTCAAGCATATAAATTCAAGAGCAATAACTCTGAACACTATAATCTTCATCTAGATCATCAGTATTTTGCCCTTTGATTTCTCTGTACACACACACATTTTGGGGGAACAATTTGGGGAAGCAGCAAGCATCATAACTCTTCATTCCAAAACACTTTAAATTTGTATCATCTAAGAACCAGGACTTTCTCTACATATTACATTGCAGTTATCAAATTCAGGAGATCTAACATTGATTTGATACTGTTGTCTAACATGTATCAATGTTCAGTTTTGCCAGTTGTTCCAATATTGGCCTTGTTTTTTCCCAGCCAGCATCTCATTGTGCATTTAGCTGTCACTAGATCGACCTCTTAGTCTCCTTTAATATACACCTGTGTGAAAGTCTCAGTCGTGTCTGACTCTTGCAACCCCATGGACTGTAGCCTGCCAGGCTCCTCTGTCCATGGAATTCTCTAGGAATGGGTTGCCTTTCCCTTCTCCAGGGGATCTTCCCAACCCAGGGATCAAACCCAGGCCTACCACATTGCAGGCAGATTCCTTACTGTCTGAGCCACCAGAGAAACATGCCTGATATACACAGTGGCTACCAGGTCTGAAACCATAGGAGAGTATGTGATAATGTGGTTTATTAGTATTACATTAAGATGCAGGCAAAGTATTAGTACCTGTTTCCAGACTTCACAAAGCCTGGTACATCTTGTTAAACCAGAAGACAAGAAAGCATCAAACATGACTGTGGTCTTGTCAAAATAACCAGGAGAGGTTCTTTGGAGATTTGATACTGTATTGAATCAATGTTAAACTTGGAGAGGCTCCTGCTTGCCTGGTCAGTGAGAATAATGATCACAGTAGACTGAGTCACATCAGTGTATCTAAAATCCATGATATATGATATTTCAAAAAAACCCCAAGCCCTTGTTGTTGACCTTTGGAGAATGCTAAGTGAACTGACTCACTTTTCCGGAAAAATAGTAAAGTGAAAGAATTAAGCATTGTCATCTCTTTGCTGTAGGAATTATTCTGTACAGTAATCATATGGTTGTTGAGGCAAGGACTGATGGAATTAGGTGTCACCACTTAGCAGACACTAGTGAACGATGACCTAGAGGGTGGTCATCCGTGATGCTGACCCTGAGGGGAGACCTCAGTGCCTGCTGATGAAAGGGCCCGCACCACTTTGGATCAAACACACTTGCACAGAGCATGTGGTGGAGCTGTGTGTCAGGTGATATACTGAAGACAGAGTCAGCAAAATCCAGACTCCAGGGAGCTTTGGGGCAAGCAGTCCAATTTCTTCAACAAATAAATGGTAAGAAATACAGAGTGGGAGGGATGATCTATAGATTAAAAGTGGTTTAAGAGACCTATCCACCAAATGTAAGATGTAAGCCTTGTTTGAATAAACAAATCAAATGAAAAAAAGGACCCTTGAGAAAACGGATACCTGATGGGATATTTGATGGTATTAAGAAACATATTAATATTTACATTGATGAGGGGTCTGTGGTCTTGTTCAAACAGTCATTATCTTTCAGAGATATGTACTATTGATATAATATTTAGTAATGAAATAATAAGATCCCTGGAGTCTGCTTCAGAATAATCCAGTAGGGAGAGGAGGGGAGGAAATGTGAGTGTGGGTCTCGTCCAGACAATGCTGATCGAGATGGTGATTGCTGAAGCTGGGTGTAGACAGATGGTAGCTCCTTATCTTTCTATTGTTCTGTAAACTCGAAACTTTTCACAATGAAAAACAAACAAAAACCCAAACATATGTTTATTTAAAATTTACCTCGTTCACCCTTTGCTTCACCTAGTCCCTCTTCTGGGTTTTGTTTTCTATAGAGCCTAAATTTTTGTTAATATCGTTTCCAGAATTTGGATATTTACTTAAATTTTGAAAATTATAGCTGATTTGTAATCTTGTATTAGTTTGCAGTGTGCAGCATAGTGATTCAGTTATACATATTATATACATATTCTTTTTCATATTCGGATATTTACTATTAAAATGTTTTCAGAAAGACAGAAGGGAGCTATATTCCCATGGCTATCTTTTCATGTCTTTCATTTTTTCTCTTAACAAAGGACTGTTTGCTTATTTGTTGGCTTTTTACTTGGAGTGTTTTATGAAGTCATATTGGTGAATGGTGGGAAAAAGCGTGCTTATTATTTAAAATTTAAACAAATACTATAAAATAGAGGAGTCAGTTATATAGGTGTATTCTTTAACTGTCGTGTCTAAAAGCTGATTTCTCCCTGAGACTGCTTTTCTGCTTCTTTGTAGATTTATTGATGAAACTGGAATTATTACTGAAACAAAACTGACCTGAAGGCAACATGCCATCACGTGGCATGACTTTGTCTTGCTGAAACTCCAACGATATCTAATCCTACAGTCTTTTCATAATGATGGAGTTCCTTCATTTCAGCGTTACTTTACTCCAGCAAATTGCACTTTACATTTTCTCACAGAGACCATGAAATTTTGATGAGGGCTGAAATGCAAGTTGCCCAATCGATTTGAGTTAATATTGACATCACATTCCATTATGTGACTGGGCTCAGGAGATGGTTTTCCGGAGGAATGTTGTTGCTTCCATTTTGCTGCTCATACTTGTATTTCTGTTACTAAATAGGGCCATGAGCCGATGACTGACACGTTTCCAGTTCAGTTTAAAGCCTACTTAAGACAGCTTGAAACTCTTACTAGCTGGGGTGCTTTAGAATTGTCTGTGAATTTTATTTAGCCCTATTAGAAATGGGCATGGATAATTGAGAATGGACTATAATTTTTAGCTTTTGCTTTACCACCGTTTACACTTACTAAAGTGGACAGCTAAGCATGGACCTTTAAGAAGCAATGGAGCCCTTACTGGATGCCTGCCTTCGTGCAGTTAACTGTTAACAACTTGTAGCTGCAGAAAAGTAATTCTTTTTAAACAGGCAGCATAAGCGTTGAAAATCAGCTCCTTTTTCTTAGTTGTCAGAGTAACCGTTTCCCTTGAGCTGTGATTATAACCAGTTGTGACAGTTCACTCTCAGCCTCTCCTCCTCCTGCTTTCCCGGAAGATTAAACATTATTGAGCGTCAGCCTTTGTCTCAGGAGTTCAGAAGGACAAAAATTATCCATTCAAACTGAACATATACTTTCAAGTGGGGTTCAACATGCTCATTGAACTCTTGGGAGTTTTAGAGGAGAGATGTCAGGAAAGTCATTCATTGTTGGCACCTTTTCCATCCTTTGATTTGATGCCTTTTCTTTTTTCTTTGTGAAACAGAAGATTAGCCTCTCATTTATTTAATAAAGTGTGAACCAAACTTTATTTCTCCACTGATGGCAAATTATGGAAATTTGTGAATATCACCAATAAAAAAATCATGAGAATTAGATATCTGGTTGTTGATCTGCTTTTGAGATGCTTAGATAGTGTCACCAACTCAATGGAGATGAATTTGAGCAACCTCGGGAGCTAGTGAAGGACAGGGAAGCTGGCATGACAGGGACTGGCGTGCTGCAGTCCATAGGGTGGCAAAGAGGCGGACACAACTTAGTGACTGAACAGCAACAGCTCTCTGTTCTCAGGAGTAAAAGACTGAGTATGGTTGGAGAGTTTTAGACTTCTGTGGTCCATAGCCTGCTCCTAAACCCTGAATGCTTCCTTTTATGAGTCAGCTTGGTGTCAGGCATTGTGATTCTTCTGGGAGTTACTTAGTGTTTGCTTTACAGTCTTAGTTATTTTCACTGGTTCTTTTTTATCTCCCTGGGTGTATGTAACTTGGAGTGAGAGAGTATTTTATATTGCTTCGCATTGTATGAGTATATTATTAGCTGATATTTTTTTAAGTCAATTATTTTAATTGGAGGATAATTGCTTTACAATATCGTGATGGTTTCTGCCATACATCAGCATGAATCAGCCATAGGTATACACATGTCCACCCCATCCTGAGCCCCCCTCCTACCTCTCTCCCCGCCCTATCCCTCTCAGTTGTGCCAGAGCACCAGCTTTTATCTTACGGAGTGAAGTAAGTCAGAAAGAGAAAGGCAAATACTGTATATTAACCCATATATATAGAATTTAGAAAGATGGTACCGACAGTCCTGCATCTAGGGCAGCAAAGGAGACACAGATGTAAAGATCAGACTTTTGGACTCCGTGGGAGAAGGCAAGGGTGGGGTGATTTAAGAGAATAGCATTGAAACATACAAGTTACCATATGTAAAACAGATAACCAGTGCCAATTAGCTGATAATTTATTTTTAAAATACTTATTTATTTGGTTGCTCACGAGATATTCCTTGCGTCCTGCGGGATCTTTCCTTGTGTCGCGAGGACTCTCTAGTTGTGGCTCTGGAGCATCTGGGCCCAGGAGTTGCAGCGCATGGGTTTAGTTGATCCCAGGCGTGTGGGATCTTAGTTCCCTGACCAGAGATCAAGCACATCCTTTGCATTGCAAGGTGAATTCTTAACCACTGGACCACCAGGGCAGTCCCTATTAGCCGATATTTAAAAGTCTCTCACTATTTGTGGAGCCAGGTAAGTTGAAAAACAACAGCGCTGATTTCTTAGAAACATGTGAAAGTTGTCTTTACAAAAAGTCATTGCTTCATTGTAGTCTTGTCTCTACTCTGACTTTAATAATGAGAATGGGAACTATATTCAATATGCTGTGATAAACTGTGATGGATAAGAATATGAAAAAATATATATATTTGTAACTGAGTCATTTTGCTATGTAGCAGAAATTAACACACCATTATAAATCAACTGTACTTAATAAAATTCTGAGAGGAATGATGTCCCCTTAGAAGGAGACTGGGCTTTGTATTCTAAGCCTCTGCCCTTGGGAACTGTGGAATTTCAATAAATTTTTAAAAATGAACCTCTGATCTCCTTTTTTTCCCTGAATAGTTATTGCTGAGTCATCATGGAGTAAGAGAAAGCTGGGAGGTGAGAAATCAGGGAGAGGAGGAGTGGAGAAAAGGAAAATCATAGGCTGAGTTATTGTGTGAAAAGCCAAGTTAGATTGTAGCTTATATTGATATATCCAAAAGCACACCTTTCTTGATACCTCTTTGAAATTCATCCGTTCATCCTGGGAGCAGAAGTTTGAACATTTGTGTGTCATATGCTACAGCTGCACTTGGTTTATCAGCAGGCTGGGCCCAGTTTAATTTTTCTTGAGTTAAGACCAGCTTTTCTGCTGGTCTTTTAAGCAGTCCAGTGGAGAGGCTGAGAATGTGTTTTATGGAGCCACCTGCGAGTCTCAGTTCTGGATTTAGCACTCCTAGCTCAGGGCCATGGGTGCTGTGACTGTCTGCTTCGAGTGGGCTTGAGCCCTCAGCTGCAGGTGGGCAGCTGTGACGTCATTGTGTTCCTGTGAGCATTGTCTTTTCATTGTGCTCAGAGCAGTGCTTGGCACATAGCATGGACATCCTGGGTGTGGATAGAGCTCCAGCTGGATAGGATCCTCGGGACACAGAGGAAGGTGATATGATGCTCCTACCTCCAGGACCTTCTGGTCTCGTGAACCACGGACAAAGCTGTTACAACACGTAGGGTAGGGGTGTTCTAAGAGAGCATTAGACACTTAGCTCCCAATCAGAAGGTCAGTGAAGAGATGAAGAGGATCAGCAGTTGATGACGGAGGATGGCCCAGCATCATCTGTACAGCAGACCTGGGGGCAGCCAACTGAGATGCAGTAGGAGGGTGGACTTCTCCAGGAACAAAAATGGGGCATATTTGACCATAGGGAAAATGAATGTGGAGAGGAGCTTTTTGCAGGTGTCAGAAATCAGAGATTTAAATGAAGACAGTAGGAAGAAGTGAGGCAATTATTAACTCTAAGAAAAATGAAATTTTGATTATGCAAGGAAATCTAATCATGATATGCTGCCTGACTCAGCAGTGAATAATATTAGCATGAAATTAACCATGAAATCACTAGATATGGCTTTAAGCAAAAGTTATGTAACGATGGTATAATCTTTGTCTACCATAATTGGAATTCAGTAGATAATATCTAAAACTGATGACAATAGAGATACTACCATGTACGTATTGTTTAGAACTATAGAGATGAATGCCGTAAAAAGCCAAGCTTTGAAGCTGGTTGCATATGGTGAGAGGGGGAGGAGAGCTACAGAGCACTATTTTTGTGTGCAATCTATTTATTGATTAGGGTGGGAGGAGAAATCGAATTTATTCTTTTTCCCCAATCTCTATTTCTGCCCCCAAGGGAAAACTCAAGACAGATTGCACAACTTTTCCCGTTACTCTTAGATAATGGAAAGTGTTACTGAGTCCAGGCTCATGTTGCTTACCACGTGATAGGCTGGTAAATCAAGAAACAGGTTGTTGGGGCAAGGAATAGCAGCTTTATTGAAAAATCAGCCAGCTAAGAAGATGGTGGACTTGCATCCCAAAGAACCGTCCTGCCTGAGTCAGGATCCAGGCTTCTTTTACCCTAAAATGGGAAGGGGTAGGGTCAAACATTCCCTGGCTCTGGTCAGTCTCCAGAGGGGATGTTAATTTCTCCCTTTCTGCGGTCTGGACATTGCCTGTGAGCTAAACAAAGGTATTTTTGCTGAATGCTGATTACCTCGGAGGCAGAATTCCCAGAGATGGGCCATTGCGTATAATTTAAGCTTACAGACACATCCCTTTAGTGATTAACTGGTAATAGAACAAAAAGGTTCTTTCCTTTTTACAAAAGTCCTTGGATCACTTTCAAGCATCAAATGTTTGAGCCCAGACTCCTAACAATATAATGCGGTCCGGTCTTGTGTGTTATCAAAGCTTCAGATCCAGTGCTCCTCTCTTCACTCAGCTTGAGGCAGATTCAGGTCGAAGTGGCTAAGGACAAAAAGGACGTAAGTGGCTTCCTGTCTCTGCCTTCTCCGTGTTCTCCCTTACCCAGCAGCTGCTGCTTCCGAAGGCTCTGGTGTCAGCCCAGGGAGAGAGGGCTGCGGGGTGGGCTTTGCACAGCGCGTGGCTGGTTCGCCGGCGCCCTGCGAGTGGGTTGCAGTTCTCTGCATGAGGGAAAAGCCCTTCCCTGCTTGTGTGTTCCTGCCTGGCCTCCAGACTCCCCTCTCCTTGATCCCTTCTCCACCCACAGCATCCCCTTGGGGAGGGTTCCTCTGAGTAGACGTCTAAGCGCCCCCTGGCTTGGGGCCCAGTTCAGGTTCCCCAAAGCCTGTGCCTTTGCTGCCAGGGAGGGTCCAGAAAAGTGACCCGAGATGCCAGATGTATCTGTGGTCGCAGATGTATCCTGTGACTTTCAGACTCATCGGAGACAGAACCTTCTAGTTGAACTTACCTTCTTTTGTGCTATAGTGTTTCTAGGTTTATATGCCCGGTTTAGCTAAACATTTCACACTCTTTATATCGATAAATTTTTTAAAATGTATATTATGTTTTATAAAATGAACTGAGTCCCCATGTTTGAAATTAATGTAGAAAATTCGGATACCTTAAAAAAAACCTCTATAATAGGCTTTTCCAGGTGGTCCAGTGGTTAAGAATCTGCCTTGCAGTGCAAGGGAGACTGGTTCCTTGCCTGGTCCGGGAAGGTCCTGCTGCTGCAGAGCAGCTCAGCTTGTGTGCCACAGCTGCTGAGCCCACATGTTACCACTGCTGAAGCCACTTGCCTGGAGCCTGTGCCCGAGACAACAGAAGCCTCCGCCACGGGAAGCCAGCGCACCCCAGCTAGAGGTAGCCTGTGTGTAGCACAGACCTGCCAGAGCCCCGAAATAAGCAAATCTTAAAAAACCTCTATCATAATGGGAGTATTAAGCAGACAACACAGATGTCTTAAATTTATTTCTAGAATACATGTAATCACTATGACTCCAGGCAAACTTATCTTGTTAGTAGAACCAAAGAGTCTGGAAGTCTGAGATGTAGACGTTTCAGGATCCTAGGGAAGTGAAAAATGGCTTCAGAAATGAGAATGCTGCTTTTTATAAGCAAAAGACTATCACTATTTCCTGTTTTTAGATCCACCTAAAATCTGGGGACTCCATTAGCTCCAGAGTTAACCATAAATAAGTGAAACCGTCTAAGAATAGAAGTTGTGAAGACACGAATACCTTTCACAAAGACAGCACGTTTGCTGGTGCTAGCTGATGAGCATAGCAGGAGCTGGCATTTCGTTAGCACTTCCAGGCGCTGTATGCACTTCATCCCAGCAGCAGCCCTGGGAGGTGGGTTCTTTCTGCAGATTAGGAAACCGAATCTCAGAGCAGCCCCGGGCTGACCGGCAGTCGTGGGGCAGGTGGGTGGTGAGGCTGGGCAGGGGCCCGTCCCGCCAGCCCCCAGGGCTCTGTCTGATCTCAGGCTCTGATCCTCCCCAGTGAGCTTGCTGAGGGTGGTTCCATGTCTGTTGTGTGGTTAGAAAGTTCACGCTGGGTTGTGAGCCTGTGTGATGCTGTGAACCTCTTCTTCCAAGACAAGCTTCAGGGCAAGTCTGGCAGGTGATGACTCTGGGAGCGGGGAGAAGAGACCGCTGTTTCCTGAGCCCTTCCTGGGTGTTGGGCAGGACAGGTGGTTTTGCAGATTCCACGCACTGTTTGTCTTTCCATTTCACAAATGCTGACTGAGCACCTGCTATGGGCTTGTCACTGGGTCAGGACCTAGTGAGCGAACTGAGAAGAAAACACAGCCCCTGCGCTCACGGAGCATGTTTTGGAGACAGACAGCACACAGATTCTTGTCGGGCGGTGCCAGGTGCTGTGGGGGAACTGAAGCAGGTTGGCGGCCTGGGGTGGTGGCGGGAGTGTCAGGTTGTTCGGAAAGAGTTTCTCTAAAAAGATGCCATTTGGACGTCCGCGGTGGTCCGGCGGTTAAGACTCTGCACTTCCACTGCTGGGGGCACTGGTTCAATCCCTAGTCGGGGAAGTGAGATCTCACAAGCTGCTGGGTGTGGGCAAACAAGATACAGCAAGCATCTGAGCGGAGACTGGCAGTGAGGCCCTGTAGCCAGAGAGCAGGCTTCGGGGTCCCCCTGAGGGCAGCGGGGCGCGGCCGGGGCTCTGAGGACGGGCAGGCTGCACTCCGCTGCCCTTTTAAAGGTTCAGTCCTGCTTCCATGTGGGGAACAGACTGCAGAGGGGCCTGGGGTAGGGACGTTGAGGCTCCTACGCGCCATCCGCGTGTCCCCACTGACCCTGTCAGTAATCTGGTTGAATTCAGTCATTAACTAAGATAGGACCGCAGAGCTCCCAGTGGCTTGGAAGTTTGCCTCAGGCTGTACAGCTCTGTCCGTGGGGCTCTGTCCAATCGGCCGTGTTGACATAGCTCTTAAAAATGGTAACTGTCCTTCATCTATGCCTCCTGTTGCTCGGCTTGGTCCTCGGGGCCTTGGACCATATATTCCTCTTCTGGAACAACTCTGGGAGGTAGGTGCTGTTTCCAGTCATAGATGAGGAATCCAGGGTTCACAGAAGCTGTGACTCAAGACGTGTCACGAGGCCACCTGGCCAGCACGTGGCTGAACTGGAAGTGGAAGCCCTGATCTGGGGCCTCCTACTTTATTATAGAGAGGCAGAGATTCACCAGACTGGGAACAGTTATTGTTTTTCAGCTTTCTGCCTTTTCTCCATGGCTTTGCTTGCTCTCAGGAGATTGGCACCATTCTTTCTGGGGGGAGACTGCCTGCCTTACTAATAGCTTAGGGGGCCTTGATGTGTTTTATTAGCCCTCCTGTCACAGCGAGACCGCTGACGAGTGAGGCCCTCGCAGGAGGGTTTCAGACGCTGGGGCACCAGGCTTGGAAGCAGATCTCCTGATTCTGTCCCAACGCCCGAGAGACCACGTTCTCCCTGGAGAGGCAGGAGGGCGGAGAGACGACGAGGCCTTCTGTCTCTGGCTCAGCAGAGTGGGAGCGAGAGCCCGAGCCCTGAGCTGAGGAAACAGAGGAGAGGACGGTCACATCTGAATTACAAGCTGGTACCCCAGGCAGTGGTTCTCTTTAGCCGTGATCTGAATTACGGCCAGCCTGCGGTTCTTAGTACTGCTTTGGGTCCTTGAATCTCTGTCTCTGTGAGTCAGCCTGACTCTAGGGGAAATGATGAGGCGGACAGAGTTTATTTTACCTCTAAGAGCCTCTGTGTTACCTCTTCCTTTTATCAAAATATCCTTCAGGATGTACTCTCATACCCTTATTCACACTAAAGGGTAAATGACTGATATCACTTACTGTTTCCTGTATGTGAGAAACTGGATTAGAAATAAAAAAGCTCTAAACCAAAAGGATGAATCTTTATTTTAGAAATAGTCTTTAGAGTTACCATATGTTAGCAATCCCACTTGTGGGCGTGTATTTGGAGAAAACTGTAATTTGAAAGGATACATTCACCCCAGCATTCATTGTAGCACTGTTTACATTAGCCAAGACATGGAAGCAACCTAAATGTCCGTTAACAGATGAATGGATAAAGAAGATATAGTACATATGCACAATGGGATACTACTCAGCTGTAAAAAGGAATGAAGTAATGCTCTGTGCAGCAGTATGAGGGGACCTAGAAATTATCATACCAAGTGAGGTAAGTCAGACAGAGAAAAATAAATTTCATATGATATCATTTATCTGTGGAGTCTTAAAAAGATGATACAAATGAATTTATTTACAAAACAGAATTAGTAGAATTATAGAAAACAAACTTAGGGTTACCAAAGGGGAAAGAGGGGGCGGAATAAATTAGGAGTTTGATACACGTTATTGTATGTAAAGTAGATAACCAATAAGGACCTACTGTATAGCAAAGGGAACTATACTCAATATCTTGCAAAAATCTGTAAGAGAAAAGAACCTTAAAAAGAATATGTATGTGTTATATAACTGAATCACTTTGCTATACACCTGAACCTAACACAACATTGTAAATCAGCTACACTTCAGTTAAAAAAAGAGTGAATCTTTGTTGCTGGAATTTTAGGCGTCAGTGTGCAGGGATGTAAAATGAAGTGAAAAGTTTTTCAAGTCCTAAAAATGATATACTTTTTGCAATATAACTATGTGTCATCGTGGCCATTCTAAGTACTTTTTCATTTTATGTTTTCCTTGTAGGATGCTGTAAGAGTGCATTGAGTATCAGGTGTCAGGCAGGCATTGTATTAGATGCTTTACACACATTATCTCTTTTTAATAGTGTCTGACATCCAGGGAAGTGGGTGTGAGTCACTGCATTTAGAATATGGGCAATTCAGAGAGGTGAAGTGACTTTCTCAGGGCAGTTTGCGTGGTGAGATCTGGTGAAGGTCCTGCCTGGTCTTCTTTTCCGTGAAATTGCTAAATGTGAATTATTTGAGGTGTTTCTACTTCCCTAACATGCAGTAAATGTGAGTCAAGTTAGGGTTCCCTAGAGAAACAGAACCCATGGAACACACACACACAGATTTATTTTTCAACATCTCTAGGACAGTAGGCAGCCTGGAAATTCAGGTTAAGAGTTGACATTGCAGCCTTGAGTCCGAATTTCATGGACATCAGGCTGAACACTCATGTTGGGTTTCTCTGTTGCATTTTTGAGGAAAATGCCTTCTATTTTGAGAAAATCTGCCGTTTGCTCATAAGGCCTTCAATTGCTTGGACGAGGCCCACCCTCACTATGGAGGTGCTTTGCTTGAAATCGCATCTGAAGACTCTTCATAGCAGCATTTAGACTGGCATTTTGCCAAAAACTGGGTGCCATGGCCTAGCTGAGTTGACACGTAAAATTAGCCATCACACTAATAAATGGTTAATTTATTAATGCAGTGGTTTTCACAGAATAGATTTTTTCAAGGTACCTGAATTCCTTACCTGCCCACTTTCCAGCTGATTCTGGTGCTGTGGACACAGACACAGGACCAGTTCAGGAGGAAGCGCAGGGGCCCCCAGGGAGCGGCTCTTCACTTATTCCATGGCGCGTGTGTGCTTCTGGTAGGAGTCATCATATTGTTTTCTGAACACGGATATCCATTAAAAACATTCTTAGTCTTATGTTACTGTTGGAGGAAGTGCTCAGACTGACCGGGAAAGCACCAGTTGAGAAGGAGAGAAGGAAGAAACCCTTAAGCAGGATTTCATGTTCAGGAGTTGCAGCTGGGAAGGGGAGGAAGGTGGGGCTGGAATTCATACTAGTCCCAAGTGTGCAGCATGACTAAGGGGGACTTGAAGAGAGAGCTGTGTGGTCAGCTCTGCGAAAGCAGGAATGGATTTGTCTATAAGCGCAGGAAAAAGAGTTTACCTGTTTTCTTGTTGGAGACAATGGAAGTCAGAAAGACAGGAGTATTGATATTATTTTTTAAATTTTATTGAAGTCTAGTTGATTTACAATGTGTTAGCTTTTGCTGTACAGCAAAGTGACTCTGTTATACCTATATTTATTGTTTTTCATATTCTTTCTCATTAATGGTTTATCACAGGATATTGAATACAGTTCCCTGTGCTCTGCAGCAGGATCTTGTTGTTTATCCTCCCTGTATATAATAGTTTGCATCTGCTAACCCCAAACTCCTAATCCTTTCCACCTCCACCTCCCTCCCCCTTGGCAATTACAAGTCTGTTGTCTATGCCTGTGAGTATGCTTCTGTTTCGTAGATAAGTTCATTTGTGTCATATTTCACATTCCATATGTAAGTGGTTATCATAGGTGTTTGTCTCTTCCTGACTTCCTTCGCTTAGTATGATCATCTACAGGTCCATCCATGTTGCTGCAAATGGCATTATTTCATCCCTTTTTATGGCTGAGTAGTATTCCATTGTATAAATGGACTACATCTTCTTTAGCCGTTCCTCTATTGATGGACTTTTAGGTTGTTTCCACGTCTTGGCTATTGTGAATAGTACTGCTGTCTGTCTTTTTCCTAAAACCTTAACCTCACTTGATTTAGGTTGGTGGAATGTAAAAGCCAGGGTCATGTGTAGGCTATTTCTGCTTCCTGTTTGGATACCTAGCGTCCCCTAGGGATAAAGCAAGGAAGAGTCTCCGATTACCGCTTATCTCTCTGAAAGGACAAACCACAGGACACCACATAGGGGCTTTGGACCACTTGCTGGTTCTGCATGGATCTCAAGAGTTCCGGGGCTGGGATAGGCAGCAGATCTTTGGGAAAATTCAGATGTCAGTGAAGAGCATTTGAAGTCTACTTTGCACTGTCATTGGACTGGATTGCTGGCAGCATGAGGCATCCTGGCGGGCCGTTTCCATAGACCTGGCTCTGTGTCAGCGGCCCTCCTTGTGGTGCGCTCTGCTTGCTGGTCCCAGTCAGGGGGGCCCACAGCATGCGGTTACCTTCCCTGAGCATGTGGAGCTGTGGAGCCAGCCCTGTCTTCCTCAGGAGGTAGAAGCCAGATGCTGAAAGCTTCACGGACTTGGCTTCACTTCAATGATAAAATCTATTTTTTCTTTTTTTTAAAAGCTATTTTTTCAACAAAAAACTAATCCTTCCACCTAATTGCAGTAGTAACCGAAGTGAGAGAATGGCTGTTATCTAGAGTCTCATTCATGCAGACAGGTAATGAAATGAAGGTGTAAAGACAGACTTGCTTATGTTTCAACAGGAAAGAATTGCTTTTTTTCCCCCCTAAAACGTGTTTGTCTGAATTTTTGTTGTTGTCTACAACAATGAAGACAATGTATTTAAAAGGATAAAGCAATTGATTTTAAAAGGAGTAAAGGAGAAGATACAAGGGTATCTCAAAGAGCTGAAGGCTCGGTCAGTGAGGATGGGAAGGACGGAGGTGAGGACGACGTGGATCTGCCTCCCGAGAGCAGCTCTTTACTGTGACCTAATTCCAGCCATTCCCAGTCTCTCTGTCTCTGTTGGTTCAGTGTTTCCTGGAATGACAGTTGTATAGGCTTACCTGGACTTAGTCCCTGCCCAGAGCACACAGACATCTCCCTTCTCCCCCACCACCTCTTATTAGCTACCTTACTTTCCTTCAGGTATGATCAGCTAGGGATGTGACTGGGTAATGTCAAGTGATGCTCAGGTTTCTGAATGCTCTCTACGTGCTGGCCTCTGAGCTGAGCGCCTTTCAAATATCTCTCCTCCTGCCCCCGCAGCCCCATCTCTCGTATACTGTTGTGTCTCCCACTTCTCAGATGAGCACACCAAAGCCCAGAGAGGCCCAACAGTTTCTCAGGTCCTAAAGCTTCTCCCCGACATCCAGTCTTTAGCAGGTCAGTTCAGCTCACTTCAGTTGCTCAGTCATGTCCATCTCTTTGCAATACTACAGCACGCTAGGCCTCCCTGTCCATCACGAACTCCGGAGCTTGCTCAAACTCATGTCCACTGAGTCAGTGATGCCATCCAACCATCTCATCCTCTGTCGCCCCCTTCTCTTCCTGCCTTCAGTCTTGCCCAGCATCAGGGTCTTTTCCAATGAGTCAGTTCTTCTCATCAGGTGGCCAAAGTATTGGAGCTTCAGCTTGAGCATCCATCCCTTCCAATGAATATTCAGGACTGATCTCCTTTAGGATGGACTGATTGGATCTCCTTGCAGTCCAAGGGACTCTCAAGAGTCTTTTCCAATACCATGGTTCAGAAGCGTCAATTCTTCGGCATTCAGCTCTCTTTATGGTCCAACTCTCACATCCATACATGACTTCTGGAAAAACCATAGCCTTGACTAGCTGGACCTTTGTTGGCAAAGTGATGTCTCTGTTTTTAAATATGCTGTCTAGGTTTGTCATAGGTTTTCTTCCAAGGAGCAAGCGTCTTTTAATTTCATGGCTGCATTCACCATGTGCAGTGATTTTAGAGCCCAAGAAAATAAAGTCTGTCACTATTTCCATTGTTTCCCCATCTATTTGCCATGAAGTGATGGGATCAAATGTCATGATCTTTATTTTTTTCAGTCAACATTGGAACCAGTTGGAACCAGTTCAACTGGTTGGAACCAGTCTGTTGTTCCATGTCTGGTTCTAACTGTTGCTTCTTGACCTGCATACAGATTTCTCAGGAGGCAGGTAAGGTGGTCAGGTATTCCCATCTCTTTCAGAATTTTCCACAGTTTGTTGTGATCTACACAGTCAAAGGCTCTCTCTGGCATAGTCAGTAAAGCAGAAATAGATGTTTTCTGGAACTCACTTGCTCTTTGATGTTCCAAAAAGATGTTGGCAGTTTGATTTCTGGTTCCTCTGCCTTTTCTAAATCCAGCTTGAACATCTGGAAGTTGTCAATTCAGGTACTGTTGAAACCTCACTTGGAGAGTTTTGAGCACTTTTGCTAGCATGTGAGATGAGTGCAGTTGTGTGGTAGTTTGAACATTCTTTGGCATTGCTTTTCTTTGGGATTGGAATGAAAACTGACCTTTTCCAGTCCTATGGCCACTGGCATATTGAGTATAGTGCTTTAAAAGCATCATCTTTTAGGATTTGAAATAGCTCCACTGGAATTTCCATCACCTCCACTAACTTTGTTCATAGTGATGCTTCCTAAGGCCCACTTAACTTTGCATTCCAGGATGTCTGGCTCTAGGTGAGTGATCACACCATTGTGATTATCTGGGTCATGAAGGTCTTTTTTGTACAGTTCTTCTGTATATTCTTGCCACCTTTTCTTAATATCTTCTACTTCTGTTAGGTCCATACCATTTCTGTCCTTTATTGTGCCCATCTTTGCATGAAATGTTCCTTTGGTATCTCTAATTTTCTTGAAGAGATCTCTAGTCTTTCCCATTCTATATTTTTTCTCTATTATTGGCATTGATCACTGAGAAAGGCTTTCCTACCTCTCCTTGCCATTCTTGGAACTCTGCATGCAAATGGGTATATCTTTCCTTTTCTCCTTTGCTTTCCATTTCTCTTCTTTTCTCAGCTATTTGTAAAGCCTCCTCAGAAAATCATTTTGTCTTTTTGCATTTCTTGGGGATGGTCTTGATCACTGCCTCCTGTACAATGTTCTTCAGGCACTCTGTCTATCAGATCTTAGTCCTTGAATCTATTTCTCACTTCCACTGTATAATCGTAAGATTATATTTGATTTAGGTCATACCTGAATGGTCTAGTGGTTTTCCCTACTTTCTTCCATTTAAGTCTGAATTTTGTAATAAGGAGTTCATGGTCTGAGCCACAGTCAGCTCCCAGTCTTGTTTTCGCTGACTGTATAGAGCTTCTCCATCTTTGACTGCACAGAATAATCAATCTGATTTCGGTGTTGACTATCTGGCGATGTCCATGTGTAGAGTCTTCTCCTGTGTTGTTGGAAGAGGGTGTTTGCTATGACCAGTGCGTTCTCTTGACAAAACTCTGTTGGCCTTTGCCCTGTTTCAGTTGTACTCCAAGGCCAAACTTGTCTGTTACTTCAGGTAACAAACTTGTCTGTTACTTCTCTTGGACTTCATATGTTTGCATTCCAGTCCCTTGTGATGAAAACAACATCATGTACATCTTTTAGCTTCATGACTAACAGCATGGTTGGTAGTTGGGGTTTGGTCTCTGCAAACATCCTGTACTAATACCTTAGGATTCCACATGCACGATCATACCCATGTCTTCTTTCCAACAGAAAGCCTCCCACAACCTAGAGTGGGGTGGGAGGAACATGTGGGAGCAGAATTGACCAGGGGAAGGATTAGGAGCAAAACCAGTGGGCTCAGCAGTGTGGTGGAGGCGAGGTCCAGCTCGGTTCACAGCCATCACTGGCCAGCGCTTCCTGAGTCCTCCAGCAGGGTCCGGTTCCCAGGGTTCTTGGGGATGGAGCAGCATGAGATCAGAAGGGGCATCAGTAGGAATGTGGCAACACCTTTTCTGTTTGACACTAGTTAACTGACATCTTTGATTGCCTTCTGTGTTTTATTTTATCTTCTCTTCAGTTCCCTTCTCCTTCATTTTTAAACTGTCCCCTTTTATTGATTACCATCCTCCCTGCATCCCTGCCTGTGTCATTCTTAATCTCTTTATGCAGCAATGTCTTTCTTGCCTTAATTTATGGCAGGGCCCTAAAGTCAGAAGCTTGCAGGGGCAGGCGTCATAAATGGATCAAGAGGCTAGTAAGCACTGTGTTAGCCTGGAAAGCAGGTGTTCTTTCTAGAAAGGGGAAACTATCTCTAGGATCAATGATCCACATCTGCATTTTTGCCAATATTTTTTAAAAGTTGGCAGGCCAAAGACATGGAAACAACCTAAATGTCCATTGATAGATGAGTGGATAATCAAGTTCTGATATGTATGTGTGTGTGTGTGTGTATAGATGTTGTGCCGTGCTTAGTCATCCAGTCGTGTTCAACTCTATGTGACCCCATGGACTGTAGCTCGCTAGGCTCCTCTGTCCATGGGGATTCTCCAGGAAAGAATACTGGAGTGGATTGCCATGCCCTCCTCCAGAGAATCTTCCCATCCCTGGGATCGAACCCAGGTCTCCCACATTGCAGGTGGAATCTTTACCATCTGAGCCACCAGGGAAGCCACGGAGTGGGTAGCCTATCCCTTCTCAGGGGAACTTCCGGACCCATGAATCAAACTAGGGTCTCTTGCATTGCAGGCAGATTCTTTACCAGCTGAGCAACCCGGGAAGCCCATATATATCTATATAGATGATATATAGCTATAAGAGAATCCTGCATAGCCATGAAAAGGGATGAGATGATGCCATGTCCAGCAACATGGATGGACCTAGAGATTATCCTACTAAGTGAAGTCAGACAGAGTGAGACAGACGCCATGTGATATCACTTACATGTGGAATCTAAAACATGACACAAATGAACTTATCTGTCTATGAAAGAGACTCACAGACATAGAGAGCAGACTTGTGGTTGCCAAGGATTGGGAGTTTGGCATTAGCAGATTCAGGCTCTCACATACAGAATGGATAAGCAACAAGGCCCTACAGTATAGCACAGGGGTATTCAATATCCTGTGATAAACCGTAATGGAAAAGGACATGAAGAAGAGTGTCTGTATATGGATATCTGAGTCACTGTGCTGTACAGTAGAAACTAATGCCACACTGTAAATCAACTGTATTTCAATAACATAAATTTAAAACGTGGGCAGGGGAACACAGTGTGTCTACAGCAGGGGTCCCCAGTCCATGGCCTGTTAGGACCTGGGCTACGCAGCAGAGTAAGTGGCGGGCGAGTGAGCGAGGCCCCGTCTGAATCTGCAGCTGCTCCGCGGGGCTCACAGTCCCCCTGAACGCCACCTCCTGCCAGACCAGTGGAGGCAAAGCAGAGGTGATGTGCTTGAATCACCCCCAACCAACCCCCCCCCCCCCCCCCCCCCCCCCCCGGGTCTGTGGAGAAACTGTCTTCCGCAAAACCGATCCCTGGTGCCAAAAAGGTTGGGGCCTGCTGCTCTACAGGAGAGCCCTATCAGCATCGCCAGTCTGGGTGATCCTGTCGGAGGAAGGCAGGGGGCTGGAACAGTGCAGCTCCATCCTGGCTTCCGCAGGGACCACAGATGCTCCTGCATCAGACCCTTTCCCCTAATTGACTTTATGCTGTAAACCATATTTTCACACACATATTTATATTGTCCCATTGGAAGATGTATTTCACAGCCTAGTACCTGAAGATAAAATGATGGTATTTAATTATAAGTTGGCTCTCTTAATCACCTTTACTCTCCTGGTTGGATGTCAGCTCTGCCAAAGCAGAAGCTTATGGGTGCGTAAGATATATTTTTAATTGATTGGTATAAATAAGCATCCATTCAAAATACAAAATTAAGTATTCTCTAGCTAAAGAGATGTTTTCAGTAGTTTTTTATTTTTTTAATAAGTTTCTGTGTTGTGGAACTATTTTCAAAGTTATGTTTTACTTTTCTTTGAGGCAGATTTTTAAAAATTCCCTTCCTTAGTTTGCAAAGCTGCTCAAATGCAAACTAGTTTGTAGCTGCTCAAATGCAAACCCGTTCTTTTTTTCTTTTTCACATTCTTTTCCATTATGGTTTATTACAGGATATTGAATATAGTTCCCTGTACCATGTAGTAGGACCTTGTTATTTATCCATCCTGTGTATAATTGTTTGCATCTGCTAACCCCAAAGTCAATTTCTCTCTCTCCCAGCCCCTCCCACTAGGCAATCACAAGTCTATTCTCTGCGTCTGTGAGTCTGTTTATGCTTTGTAGATAAGTTCCTCTGTGTCACATTGTTTTAAAAATGCTCATTTATTTGGCTCTGCCAGGTCTTCACTGGGGCATATAGGGTCTAGGTCCCTGACTAGAGATTGAATCTAGGCTGGGCTCCCTGCATTGGGAGTGAGGAGTCTTAGCCCCTGGACCACACTGGAGAGGCCCTGTGTCATATTTTAGGTTCTGCAAACTAGTTCTCAGTGTCTCTATTTCTGTAATTTTAATATGATTTCATTAAGGTTGACATGCAAAAATTTTTGTGGTATTTTTGAAAGGTTTTTGCAATTTTCAAACAATTTGAAATTTTATAAATTTCAAACAGTTTGAAACTGTTTTCATACTTCCCATGATCTTTCTTTTATTTGTCTATGTGGGAAGAGGATTTATGGAAGTGTGAGAACACCCAGGGCTGGAGAATCTTGGGGTTGGAAGAACACGGAGTGAGGTGGTCCTCAGTGAAGGCTTGGTCTCTTGGGTAGGAGGGAGCTCCCTGACGCCCAAAGCTGTCCTTACCTGAGCAGTCATATTTTTTTTGGAATGATTTTTCATCATTGTGAGCTGACCCCTGTCTCCTGGTCATTTCTGTGCTTTGGACTGAAGTAACTACAGGGCAAGTCTACTCCTTTTGGACTCTCCAAATCCACGGTAAGAGAACTGAGGGCTGTGAGTGTGTTCTGTGTGCCTCTGAGGGCCTGGGACCACGCTCTAGGGCACTTTGGTGTCCAAAAGACTCAGGTGGAACTCCAGCTCCACGTTGGGCTGAGAGAACGCCTGTGGACAAGTGACTCAACCTCCCTAATCATACCTCCTAACTGAGTTACTGTGAGGATTAAATTGGACAGTGAGTAAGAATGCTCAGTCCAGCCCCTGACTTCAGTCACTGAATAAGCAATGCAGAGAGTGAGAACTTGCTGGTTAAATTGAAAGGAAGGAAGTCTTGCAGAATGCCTGAATGCTGAGCCAAGACAGCCTAGAATCTGAGGCCAGGCTCTTCAGGAAATGAGCCTTTGGTGCTTACCTTGTAGAGCGTCCCTCAGAGATACAGAAGGCGCTGGGGAGCACTTCTCTTCCTGTATCCCATCAGTGAGGCTGGTTGCCCCGGAAACCTAACAGCAAGGACCACTGTGACGCCTGCACAGTCTTACACCCTGGAGAGAGTTAGTGTCCTGAATCTCAGTGTCCTTCTTTCAGAGGCTGATGAACTGGGCTTCTCTCTTTCTGCCCCAAATCTCCTCCCTGAATTGGATCTAAGAACCTTCCTAGCTCTGCCTCCCTCTGACCCCCTTCCACCCTACCTCCTCTTCTCTAGCTTCACCAGGCTCTCCTCCTCTTGGTTTACAGTTCCTGCAAATCTTTCCTGAAAGGAGAACGTGAAAGACAACCTAGGCCCTACCAAACCAGAAGTCTCCCCACTTACTATTTAAAAGTAGCTTCCAGTTAAGAGGCTGATTAGGAGTCATTTATTCAATGAGCAAGTACCTGCATTGTTCAACTAGTTTTGAAAACATTTTGAACTAAGATAAGCACACAGCCCCCAAAGTTTTCCCCAAGTCATTTTGTCTTCAGTGGGTTAAACACATTTTCCAACATTTTCTGTTTTCTTCCACACCTATTTCTTTGTGGTAGAGATGGTTTCCCTTGAGATTTCTAAAATCAGATAATGTGCCCTTGCTTTTGGACTTATTTCCAAATAGAAAACTAGTATGGAAGAATAGTCTTGGGCCAAATCAAGTATCTTTATATACTGTGTAACAAGTTAGTATTTAGTATATGTACTTACCTGATCAACAGACTTTTAAACAATACTGGATCTTCACTTATTCTAAATTTTGTGTTTTTGGTGGGAGTTTATATAAAATGTATAAAAATTATGCGATACTGCACCAATTTTGTGCTTGCTGGATTGTGTATTAAGTGAGTAACAGAGAGGTGCCTTTTAAATATCTTTCCACCTGTTGGAAAGATGCAACTGTGATCGGGGCAGAGGCAGAGATCTGGGGTCCCCTTGACATCCACATCTGTTTCTGTTCTTCTCCAAGTGTCTCTGAGATACTCTGGGAGACCTGGGTTCGATCCCTGGGTTGGGAAGATCCCCTGGAGGAGGGCTTGAGAACCCACTCCAGTATCCTTGGCTGGAGAATCCCATGGACAGAGGAGCCTGACAGACTACAGTCCATGGGGTTGCGAAGAGTTGGGCATGACTGAGCGACTTTCACATGAGCACTTAGCTAGGTTTTGTCACCAAGGACATAAGCCAGGGGGATCTGATCTTGCGAGAACAGGCCTAGACTAAGCAACACTTGAAAAAAAAAAAAAAAACAAACCCAAAAAGACCTTGCTCAGTGTTTTCCCAGCCCTTCATTTGGAAAATATTCAAATTTGCAGCAAAGTTGAGAGAGCATTACAGTGAAGACTTACTGTTAACCTGTTACCACATTTACCAATTCTTGTTTTCATTGAAACAACTGAAAACAAGTGTGGACAGCATGAATTTAGATAAGGATGCTTTTCTGTGTAACCAAAATACCATTTGCACACCTCAGGAAATTAACAGTAATTTCCCAGTTCGAGCTAATAAACGGTGATCCAGGTTCACATTGTCCCTAACATGTCTTTTTAGCCTAAAGAGAAATTCAGATTCCCACCAAGGCTCATAACTGTGTTGTTAGGCTTTCATTGTCTTTTTAAATTTAGCAGAGGAGTGGGTAGTGTGTGTGTTTTGTGACATTGACTTTTTTCTTCTTTGAAAGAGTCCAGGATAAAATTATCTTCGAATGTCCCTCAATCTGAATTTGTCCAGTTGATTCCTCACAGGCTTTTTGTTTGTTGTTAAATGTTTGGAACTGTGCTTCCAGCAGAGTGCCGACGGCTCAGGCGTGCGCGTTTGTGCGAGGCCTCGGGCCGTCTGGCGTGTCTGGAGTCTCCGTCTCCCCACCGCTTTCTTGCTGCCTTCAGAGAACGCCAGGCAGAGGCAGCTTCCTGGCACCTTCCTCCAGATCCGGGTGCCGAGGCTGGGCGGCTTCCAGGGTAGGCAGCTCCATTGTACTAGTCCAGATCCCCCACCGGGGTTGCAATTAGAGAGGTTATTGTTTAGTTCCCCTGCTAAAAATGTCGCATTATGTAATTATCCTGGCTTTAGGAGATCTGGGTTGTTTTTACACCATGTGAATGAATTGGCGATTAAGAAAGTCATTTTAAAGCTTTCGGTGATCTAATTCAATTGTTCAAACTGCCTTAATAAGGAGGCTGTAATGAGACCCAATGCATGGTTTCTTGTTTCTCACAACCTAGTGTTTTTGGTTTTGGTTGTAGAGATCCAATATCAGACTGGAGGAATCTCACAGTTCTCTATTTAAGAAAAAAAGGCCAAATATTAAAAACATGATGACCTGGGTCAGCTTTGTCTTTACTATCCTAATTACCTTTCTTCACTTCAGAATACTCCACATTCTTTTCCCCTTCCCCTCTTCTTTTTGTTCTCAACACGGAGGCCAAATGGGGTTGACAGTTGATGATGTAACTTGGGGGCTTAGCCCGGAGCCAGTGAATCCCATAAAATCCCATGCACAGTTTGTGTGTGTTTGCTTATGGGCTTTGGTCTGAAGAGAGGTGTCCCTGGATTTCAACTTTTAAAGGTGTCCATGGGCCCTAGACAGTTAAAATCACTGGTTTAAATGGTTATTTCTTCCTACAGCCTTTGATATTTTCTCTGACCCTTGATGTAGTATCTTTTCTTTTGCAGTAATCTTTTTGTATACTATTTGTTTTATATTAACAAATTTTAAGGAATAAAATAAATTCATTCATAGTATTACTCATCACCCAGAGATGACCGCTGTTTACACACTGGTAGATAGTTACCTATCTGCCTGTTTATCTATAAATCATCTATCTTTCTATTCATTTCCACACACACACCCATACACAGATTTTTTTTTTATAGGAATCATTCTGTATGAACCTTTCCCACTTTGCTAAATGTAGATCAATAACATTTTTGTTTAATTGCTGCAAAGTAGTCCATTGTATGGATATACTGTCATTTATTTAATGAATTCCCTATAGACATAGATATTTATATTTTAACAGGAATCAAACCTTAGGCAACAGGAGCAGAGCAGGAGGAACTTGGGTCTTTTGCTGGTCCCAAGAGTTCTCTTCCTTTGTCTGACCTTTAAGCCCCACGTCGAAGGCAAGGCCTGGACTTTGGGTCAGAGAACACGTTTGCTTTTTCCAAAAGAAAGGACTGTACCCCCAGCTCTTTCCTCTAACCCCCATGGTAGAGATGGGAAGTGGCAAGTCATTTCAAATCAATAAAGACTAATTTTGGAGGGTCAGTTGACTTCAAAGCGGCTTCATTTTAATCTGTTCTCAGGAAAAAGAATCGGAAAAAGAATATATATATATATATATATATAATATATATATATAAAGAATATATATAATATATATATATATATATAACTGGATCACTTTACTGTACATCTGAAACTAACACAACATTGTAAATCAGCTATACTTCAATTTGTTGTTCAGTTACTAAGTCTTGTCCGAATCTTTGCAGCCCCATGGACTGTAGCAGGCCAGGCTTCCCAGTCCTTCACCATTTCCCAGAGTTTGCTCAAACCCATGTTCATTGAGTCGTTGATGCTATCTAACCATCTCATCCTCTGCTGCCCCCTTCTCTTTTTGCCTTCAGTTTTTCCCAGCATCAGGGTCTTTTCCAGTGAGTCTGCTCTTTGCATCAGGTGGCCAAAGTACTGGAGCTTCAGCTTCAGCATCCATCCTTCCAGTGAATATTCAGGACTGATTTCCTTTAAGATTGACAGGTTTGATCTCCTTGCAGTCCAAGGGACTCTCCAACACCACAGTTCAAAAGCATCAATTCTTCGGTGCTCTGCCTTCTTTATGGTCCAACTCTCACATCTATACAGGGCTGCTGGAAAAACCATAGCCTTGACTGTACAGACCTTTGTTGGCCAAGTGATGTCTCTGCTTTTTAATATGCTCTTTAGGTTTGTCATAGGTTTCCTTCCAAGGAGCAAGTAAGTGTCTTTTAATGTCATGGTTGGAGTCACCATCTACAGTGATTTTGGAGCCCAAGAGAATTTGTCACTGCTTCTACTTTTTCTGCTTCTATTTGTCACGAAGTGATGGGACCAGATGCCATGATCTTAGTTTTAAGCCAACTTTTTCTTTTTTTTTTTTTTGCGTTTTTTTTTTTTTTATTATTGTTTTTGCCATACATTGTCATGATATCACCATGGGTTTAAATATGCTTCCCCTCCGGGGCCCCCCCCCCTCTTGCCACCCCCCCCCCCCCCCCCGGGAAATCTCGCTGCACCAGTCCCGAGCATCAATCCTGGGCTTAAGCCAACTTTTTCACTCTCTGCTTTCACCTCATCAAATATTTTAAAAAATAAAAAAGAAACAGTAAAACAGTTATCAATGGTTCATCCAGTTTGCCTGATATTAGGAAAGGACAGGTGAGTGGTGGAATTTTCAGCCTCCCACCTGGAACACTTGTTTTAGAAAGTCTGCTTTATTCACTGGCATGGATGCCACTGACATTAGAAATGAATGCAAATTTATTAAGATTCCAAATATATTTTCCCCAAATTTGAAGACAGAAACCGTAGACAACCTTCATTCATTAAACTAAAAGCATTCATTGAATCACACACTTGTAACCTAAAAGACTAAATTCAGTAGCCCTTAAAAGGTGGCCAATTTAGTCTCTATCTTGTTGGCAGCTAAAGAGCCAACACCACACACCACCAATTAAAATAGAAAATTCAAATTAAATAAAGCAGCCAGATAAGGCTAAAAAAGATACAGAAAAAAATTTTCTGTACTGCAGAGTGCATATGTCTAAAACTTAAAAAGTGAGTTAGAAGGTAATTCTCAGAATATGAAGCATATAAATGATTTTTAAAAATCCATTCTCAATTTCCAAGGTTCACACAGGCCTAATTTTGTATAGTTTACCTTATATTTAAAGAGTGTTAATGAAGATTGTTGTGGGAAAATGCTTTGATGGTTAATACACTCAAGTCCTGCAGCCTGGGAGAGACTTGGCTATGTGCAAGCCAGCGTGCTTTCCCTCCGTCTGCGTGTGTATTTCCCTGTGCTGTGCTGTTGAAAGAGGTGCTACTGATTGTCTCGTCTTGCCTTCTTTCTTACCCGTTTACCAAGGACGTGTCCAGATTAGAGGCCTCACTACTCAAACACCCTTGGGTCCAGGGTCGTAAGTGTTCCCATCTGGCTGGGTGATGAGTGGTGTTTATGTCATGGCATAAATCACGTTTTGCTCTTCCATTAGCTGAGACTCTAATCATTAAAAAAATTTACTTCATCTACAAAAATCAATAATCAAGAGTTTTTGGATGGGGGTGGTCCTTTAACCATTCATTTCCCAAGTCTGTCTCTAAAAGAATCAAATGACTGCTGTCACTGAAAGTGCCTGAAACAACAAGAAATACAAGATGACCTTTCATAAGGACAGGTAGGAAGCCAGTTTAAGGAAGACAGAAGGCAACCAAGGAAACCCATTACCCTTTTGAAAGTCCTTAAGAATGTCATCCTTTTTCATGGACCTAGCCAGCAACACAGCCTTATAGAGCCCAAGACGAATTTAAAGAAAAACATGGAAAATAAAATGGGTTGATAGTAGCATCCTGTGACTGACTTAATGCTTCCTCACAACTCTCTGTGGATTCCAGTGAATACAGAAAATCAGTTGTATTTATTTATTTGCCTAGTACACGATTTCCACTAAGAAAACACAGAAAGTGAAGTCGCTTAGTTGTGACCCACTCTTTGCGACCCCAAGGACTGTAGCCCACCAGGTTCCTCCGTCCATGGGATTTTCCAGGCAAGAACACTGGAGTGGGTTGCCATTTCCTTCTCCAGGAGATTCTCCCAACCCAGGGATTGAACCGGGTCTCCTGCATTGTAGGCAGACGCTTTACCGTCTGAGCCACCAGGGAAGCTAAGAAAACACAAAATCTAAATAAACTGATGAGTAGCCAAAGCTATGCATTTCATATAAACTGCATAAGCACGCTGGCTTGCACATAGCCAAGTCTCTCCCAGGCTGCAGGACTTGAGTGTATTAACCATCAAAGCATTTGGTTTTTTCCCACAACAATCTTCATTAACACTCTTTAAATATAAGGTAAACTATACAAAATTAGGCCTGTGTGAACCTTGGAAATTGAGAATGGATTTTTTTAAATCATTTATATGCTTCATATTCTGAGAATTACCTTCTAACTCACTTTTTAAGTTTTAGACATATGCACTCTGCAGTACAGAAAATTTTTTTCTGTATCTTCTTTAGCCTTATCAAACTGCTTTTGAGGAGAAAGAGTAAAGCCAAAGATAAATCTTAGACAGGAAATAGTACGCTTGCTTTTAAAGTGATGGTGCTGGAAGGGGAACATGTATACCCATAGCAGATTCATGTCAATGTATGGCAAAACCAACACAATAAAGTAAAGAAAATTAAAAAAAAAAAAATAAAGTGATGGTGCTGGTCACTATATGTGGGGAGGACCTCACCTCCGTAGTGCCTAACTAGAGGGAGGCTAGATCCTGATTCACTTCTGGTTTCTCCCGCATGTTTTGGGAGGTTGTCACACAGCCTATTTTTTTTTTTTTTTCCCACCCATGTTTGCTTTATCTTGTTTATAACCCTGTTCACAGCTCAGTTAGCAGCCTCGATTCGATGGTAACCTAGTGGCTCCCTAAGTTATCGCAGACTGAACCCAACCGAAGAGGAAGGGCTAAGGACCTGCATTTTCCCCACGGGGCACACAGAGCCGGCCACGCCCTGCGCCGGCCCGGCTCCTGGAGGGAGGACCCGGGTCAGGCCGCGCACGCGGTCCGAGCCGCGGCTCGGGTTTCCCTGTGTGGTGGCGGGGCGGGCCGGGGAGCTCGTTCCCCTCCCCACCCGAATCCCTCCGTCTCCATCGCTGGCAGCTGTTCTCTGCTCGGAGTTTATATGATCTCGAGAGCTCTAAACAGAGTTCAGACGTTTGTTTCCTGGTGCTGCCTTTGGCTTCTGCAAACAGCCCTCCAGGTCTGCAGAGACGGCTCTTCTCAGAATCAGCCCCTCCTCCCTTCTCCCTCCAGAAGAGTCTGGGAACTAGCTTCACGCTCAGGAAGAAAAATGAACTGAAAAGCACGAGGGGCTCAAACCTGGTCGGAGGGGAGACTCGGAGGGGAAGCGGAAAGGAGTTCAGGACCCAGCATCCTGCGTTTGTGCTTTGTGTTTGCAACTTGGAGCGAGTTGCCTTAATGAATTAAGCAGCAGCTCGTAATGGAAAATCTCGGGCCCGGCCTGGTGGGGGAGCCAGACGCTGTAGATTTGTAACAGGAAGGCTGTGGATGCTGGCTTCATTGTTGGGCCAGTCATCTGTGAGCTGGTGGCCGGACCACAGGCCACACACTTGGGTGCCCATCTTCCTGGAACCGGAGCTGCCCAGGCCTCGTGGCGGGGGTTGGAGCCGGGGCCCGGGAAGATGGTGAGCGCTGGGGTCGGCCCTGGGACAGGTTCCCCCCGCCGCGCGGAGGAGGGTGCGGGACAGCGGACTCCCTTTGGGGGCAGGGAGGGGGCTGCTGAAATGGACGAGCTGACGCGAGTGCGCCGTTGATGCTTTTCTCTGTGTCATTCCCTACAGAGCTCCGGGAACGCGTCCTATCGCTGCTCCATGTCTTCCTCTGCGGATTTTTCTGACGAAGATGATTTCAGCCAGAAATCTGGCTCTGCATCTCCAGCTCCTGGAGACACCTTACCCTGGAATTTGCCTAAACATGAGCGATCGAAAAGAAAGATCCACGGGGGCTCCGTGCTGGACCCCGCGGAGAGGGCCGTGCTTAGGATCGCAGGTAAGCACGAGCGCCGAGCTGGGGGGTGCGGAGAGGTGGAAATTCACCCACCGGCTCCCCAGGGGCCCTGTCTGGCCGGGAGCTGAGGCTTAAGGTGGGGGAGGAGGATGACCATGTTTACTTTATGTCCCGATTTTATCGAAGGAGCAGTTGGCCCTGTCTGCTAGTGACTAAGCTGTTTGGCCCTGTCTTCTGGTTGGAGGAACCTATATCTTTGAAACCAAGAGGATATTTACAGGCATCTGCATTGAAGTTTCCTATTTATGTGCAGTCGCTACTGTGACAATCTGAAAGTATTAACTCAGTGTTTCCCAGTGTGTTTGCTGGAAGCTTCGTTTCCCTGTTTGCCTGGGAGCTCAGAGCCACCAGATTTATCGGGGGCTGGATTCCTGGGTTCTGGTACCCAAGATTGCATAGGCCTCTCTACAGTTCTGTTTGCTTTTAAGCGTAGCGTCTCTATTAGCATCATGTGTTCATAGCAGCTTCTTCTGCCTTTGGTGCTTTTGAGGGTTTAGCCATCATGCATCCCTGATTAATTAATACATGGGAGGGACTGGTGTTTCTCTTCAGTTACCTGGTGTTCCGTTGCACTGCCTGTAGGTTCCAGAAGTGATGGCTTGTTTTACTCAGCTGCAAGCTGAACCTGCTGTGGAAATCTATCCCCCGGCCTGCAGTGCCCGTGTGGTTTGTGTATATATGAGCTGTTCTTTCTGAGGTGGTGGTTACCTAATTTTTTTCTCAGAAATGGCAATGGGGTAGGTTGGGGTGTGTCCTGGGGAGCTCTCTTGCAAAGGCCAAAGGCGAAGTGTTTACCAGCGTTGATTTTTACTGTGGATTGGGCTTCTTTGCCCACCTGTCTCCCTCCCAGGCCCCTGCCCACTCAGTTTCTCTTGCTCCCCACCATCATGCAGAGCTGGGACTTGTCTTCTTCCTAGGGGGCTGCAGGGGACTAGCTCAGATCCTGACCACTGTGGTGGCTGAGAGTCCCCCGAGTGTCCCCCCAGGGGGATTTTCTGATTACGGGAAAAATAAACAGCGCCCAGCCAGCCATTCTCTCATCTGGGTTTCTGGGGCAACAGCCTTGAGCTTCTTCTGGCTTCTTTTGTGAGATGCTGGCTGGTCTCACCCAGGCCTTTGACGCGGAGGGTGGAGGCGCTCAGGGCAGGGAGGATGGAGACAGCTTGGCAGCCAAGGGAGGGCTAGTAGGGCCCGGGGCTCGTGGAGGGCTGGGCGGGCACTGGAGGGTCTGGTCACCGGGTGGATTCCCTGTCCTGTCATGACACCCCCAGGGGGCAGAGGAGAAAGTGCTGGAACCAGGGTACCAGATACGATGACAGATGGTGCTCTGTGGCAAGCCTGGGTCTCCAAAGCAACACGCCTGGATGGCGGGAGGCGCCGCTGGGCTCACGAGTTCTGATGGACGTGGCAGAGATGGGCATTTTGCTTTTGGTAGTGAAGGAGGGGCTAGGAGAGAAAGAAGGGCATCTGTTTGTCAGGGGGATGAGATACAGGCACTACAGGCAGCCAGCAGCGGCTGGCGGTGGTAGCCAGCGGTGTGTACGGCCGGTGGGGAATGGAGGACCTGGGGGTTCTGATGGGGTGCAGTGGAAAAGTGGGCGCTGGGGTCAGGAGAGCCTTGGCTCTGTGAGGGTGAGGCCATACCTTACTTATTGTAAAGGGTTTGCTATGAAGTTAGCGGTAGTTGGTGCATTGGAAACCTCCGAGTTACAGACTTTTAAGATTACATTAGTTCTTCAAAAATAGAGCAAGACAAAATAAAGCAACAGACAGAATAAGTGGCTCTAGTATGGACGTGTACTAATGACTGCGTTTAAAATAAACACTGGTACATGGGCTGTTGCACACAAATCACATCCACCCTCAAACATGGAGCACAGGCTAAGGGGTCAGTCTACAAACACCTCATCAGGTGGCTAAACTATGAAGTTCAGGTATACTATGTGTTAAATTTGCCACAGCATCCAGGGTGAGGGTAAGGGGACAGGTCATTTGAGGGGATGTGGTACAGTGGAGAGCTGGAAGACATATCATTCAGATTTCAGCTTCTCATGTTATTAGGGATTTTCGCACTTGGCCTGAAACCTAAGCTGTCTGTGAAGTTCATCCCTAGCAAGAGACATGGCAAGGGTCAGAAAGGGTGTGGGGATGTCCACTGTGTTCATTATTTAGTAATAACGGAATTGAGACTTGGACATGGCTGTTTGTGTTTAAGGTTGTAAAAACAGAATGGAATGAGGACCATATGGTTTGGGGGATCCATTTGTCACTCACATTCAATGGATGTTTTTTATGCTTCTGGGATATCATGAAGGCGCGTACTCGGTCCTGCCTTGAAAGCAGTTCTAATGTCACCCAGCCAAGTGAGAGAGTCACAGCACGGTGAGAGGTCAGCTGTGACAGCCATGAGGGCCTGGATGAGGAGGACCCAGAGGGAGAGTCTGATTCCCCGGGCAGAGACTAGGCCAGGCAGCTTCCTGAAGGGCTTGGGGGTGGGGCTCGCTGCGGGAGGGGAGATTTTGTGAGCCTGATGGACTGGTGCGAACTGGAGGCCACTTCCGCGGGATGGAGCTGTAGACACACAGCAGGGAGGTGGGTTCAGATGGAAACTGCAAGTCATCTGTGCAGCTGGAGCCTGGGATTTGTAGGGAAGAGTGGGAACCGTTAGGATGCTTTGGGGCAATTCTGCAGAGACCAGACTATTTAGCTGTCAGTGGTGGGGAATCACTTGAAGATGTAAAAAGCAGTAGGATGAGATAATCAGATGTACATTTCCTGGCGATGTGTCACATGTTTGATACTTGATCATTTTAAAAGTGATTCTGCATTTATTTCAGTGTCTTCATGTTAAACTCTGAGCCATATATGCTCTCCTGATCTCTGAGGGTTAAGGGGAGAATGACATGGTAACATGGAAGGAAAGGGACTTTGTTTCCTTTAACATCCTAACAGGCAGATCTGCTGTTTTTACCTGCAAGATATTGTGAGCTGGGTTTTTCTGTCTTGAAGTGCTTGTGAAGGTACATGGTTTGTTAGTGACGATGCTATTTTAAACCATGGATGTTTGTCCCATGTGAATTCTTTGAAGTGAAGAATTGAAAGGTCTTGGCACAGTCAGACTTTGGATTTTAATTCCTCCTCTACCACAAACCGGTTTTGTTTTCTTGGACAATTTACTGAACGTTTACTTCTCACCTTCATTTTTGTCTATCCAAGGATCATGGCTATGGTGATTAAAGTACTAAATGCAAAACATTTTGCAAATTCCCTGACACATGGAAAATGCTCTGTGAGTGAGGGCTGACTGATGGCCCTATGCTCTCATAAGCACCTGATGAAAAGTAAAGTGAAAGTCGCCCAGCTGTGTCCGTCCAATTCTTTGCGACCTCATGGACTGTATATACAGTCCATGGAGTTCTCCAGGCCAGAATGCTGGAGTGGGTAGCCTTTCCCTTCTCCAGGGGATCTTCCCAACTCAGGGATTGAATCCAGGTCTCTCACATTGCAGGCAGATATTTTTACCAGCCGAGCCACAAGGGAAGCCCATATGTTATCTCATTCAGGTTTCTTTACAATTTTATGAAGTAGGCACTGTTACTTTGAGGGCTTCCCAGGTGGCACAGCAGTCAAGATTCCTCCTGCCAGTGCAGGAGACCCGAAAGACATGGGCTCGATCCCTGGGTCGGGAAGATACCCTGGAGTAGGAAATGGCAATCCACTCCAGTATTCTTGCCTGAAAAATTCCATGGACAGAGAAGACTGGAGGGCTACAAGTCCATGGGGTTGAAAAGAGTCGGACATGACTGAGCGACTGAGCACACACACTCTTATTTTCTCCAGTTTTTTCAGCCCAGAAATTTGCCAGAACAGGAGAGACTCTTCCCAAGATTCTAGGAAGTGGTGGAGCTAGGATCTGAATTCAGGCCATCTTGACTCCAGGGACCAAGCTCTAAACCACTATGCTTTTGCTGCTTCCTTCTGGAATACACTAAGATTACTAGCAGATTGATCCTTGATTACCATTCCAGGAATATACATTTACCCCAACAACCACCAATGCTGCTTGTTCCTTTTGACTAGTTCCTTAAATGGACAGTTAAAAGTCACTTAAGTACGCAGTGACTATATTCACAAAACTGGGTGCTTGTGAAAGTCGCTCAGTCGTGTCTGACTCTTTTCGATCCCATGGACTATACCGTCGATGCAATTCTCCAGGCCAGAATACTGGAGTGGGTAGCCTTTCCCGTCTCCAGGGGATCTTCCCGACCCAGGGATCAAACCCAGGTCTCTCCCGCATTGCAGGCAGATTTTTTACCAACTGAACTCTCAGGGAAGCTACTGGGGTCAATTTCTGATGAAGGCTCAGAATGTGCCCTCAATGACCTTATTTGTTGGGAGGGAGACAAGAGTTCACATTTTTTTTTTTTAATTGAAGTATACTTGATTTACAATGTTAATTTCTGCTATACAGCAGCAGTGGTTCAGTTATATATATGTATATATATATTCATATTTTTTCCCATCCTGGTTATCACAGGATACTGAATATAGTTCCCTGTACTATACAGTAGGACCTGGTTGTTTATCCATCATATATATAATAGTTTGCATCTGCTAGTCCCAAGCTCCCACTCCATTCCTCCCCCAAGCTTGTACCCCCTGGCAACCACATCTCTGTTCTCTATGTCCATGAGAGACAGGAGAGTTCTGAGAGATTTATTTATATATATGTGATTTGTAAATGGAATGACTCTTAGGGATTGAATTTGCTAATCCTTTCAGTTCAAGGTGTCCCATATGGTCCATGCTTGTTGCTTCATGAACTAATGTGCACATAAATGCACGCCAAGTTGCAAGAAAACTCTAGTGATCCTAAAGGCTTGGTGGGGTGTGGGATCAAACTCAGGTCAGTGGTCAGGATGGAAAAGAGAAGTGTTTTCTTGTCTGTTTGCAGTCACAAAAACAGGCCAATTACTAATGCGAAGTAAAGCTTTCCCGTCCTAAGTTAAGGAAGTTTTATCCAGAGTATACAGTTTTCTCAAGACTACTCATTCCCATGTAAGAATTCATGGAAAATGGTCCAGATTCACATCACTGAAAAAGAAAAAAAAGACTCATCAAGGACAAAAGGTCAGTACTCATGAAAGAAGACATAGGGAGGGGAGATGTGGCCAGAGTCATCAATCAGAGCCCACAATGAAGTGGCTCATCTGATAATAACAACAGCGAACACATACAGTGTTGAGATGTCACAAGTTTGTGATATGATGATATGATATGGTTATCCTGATGAAGACAGGGTAAGTCACTTTGCCACGTCTAACAGGAGCCGGATTCCATCCAAGGCCGGCCGACTTCCATCAGCCCTGTTTACTACACGGGCTGACGTCTAGGTACCAACCGGTTCCTCCAATGGACCTTTCTACTGACCACTTTAGTATTCCATTCGCCTGGAGAGAAGGGGCTCATCCTCGTTTCGCTCCGTCCAGCAGAGCGCTGCGCCGCGCGGGGTGAACCGCAGCGGGGAGGGGCGGCTGGCGGAGC
>ML661334.1:3270561-3446879 GCA_007570785.1 Antilocapra americana | reverse complement strand
CCTCGGCCTGCCCGCCTCGCGCGTGTCCGTGCCCGCAGCGGCCCCTCGCCGGCTGCGCTCCTGGCCGGGTTTCGAGCGGGAGAGAGGGCTCGGCCGGTCCCCGCAGAGAGTAATCTGGGCATGGCGGGGTACCTCTCCCCGGCCGCCTACCTGTGCGTGGACGAGCAGGAGTACCTCCAGGCCTACGAGGATGTCCTGGAGAGGTACAAAGGTACGTTGCCCCCGCGCCCGGGCGGGGCACACACCTGCGGGGTGACCGTCTCCTTTGCTTGACAGCAGCCACTGCTGCTTGGGCACGAGGAAACAGGTGTCTGGACCAGTGCTGGCACTGAACCTGGTCTTTTGGGGACGGGATTCCGTACCCCAGCGCAAGAGAGGGTGGCCGGGTGGGCGATGCCTGGAGACGCCCTCGGATGGGCAGTACGGTGCGGGGGAGGGGTTTGGTTTCCAAGAAGCACCTTGCGGTTTTCTCCTTTGTAAAAGCTCAAGCACTACGCAGAATAATCCTTCTTGCTGGGAGGGTGGGTCCCGGTTCGTTCTCCGCGGGATTACTAAGGCATTGCTGCACTTGCTTGATGTGGGGTATTGGTTAACCCTTAACAAAAGGTTCTTGGCTTCTTAAATAAATGGACTGTTCCACCCCTGAGAGCTTCACCAAATCGTTTTTCTAAAAATGATTTTATTTGAAAAGTTTATGGTTCCTGACTATATTATCTATTCCTACGTATCGTAAAGGTTACTTGATAGTGTGATGGATGAAAGACTTTCGTCAGAGAGGCTGTTGTAAATTTAAAGATAAAGGAGTATATTTTGAGATATTTTTCTGCCTGCCTTTTATGTTGGGGGAATTCTATGATAAATAGTATTGACATTTTAGCATTATGTTTATTTTGACTTTATGGTTAAATAAGAGGTTAAAGAGCACTTTCTCATCTTAAAGGCTCTTTTTGTCTCTGGACATTGTGTTTCGATATGTCCAGACGATCTCCTAACTGTGGTTCCACCTAAGCTCTCCACACCCAGGGATGGCTCAGAGCCTTAATGTATTAATGGTGAATAGTGGCCTATTTCATTGGTTGATTTCAAGTGGTTTGGCTTCTTTTGAATATTTGCTTTGGTCTTAAGAAACTCAGTTTCTGCAAATTGAATGGGGATTATGTGGTTAAAGATGCATGTATCACTAGTTTTCTATTAGTAGAAAGTAGAAATATAGAATACTCAACTGAAAAATTAAATTCCAAGCCCCCCCCCCGCAAGCTCAAAATCTACCCATGAACATGTTTCATCTCCATCTACAACATATTTTATTACTGACATTCCTTTAATGCATGTAGAATTATGTATACAGTACAATCAGAATTCCTTTGTGCCAGGGCTCTATTGTATGATACTACCATTGAGCAAGTGCTGTGATATTTTAGGCTAAAGCACATTTGTAGCATCTGTATTTGAGTTTACGTCCAATACACTCATGTTTACATCTATATGTCCATTTAAAAATAAGATTCTTAATTAGTTGTTCCAGAATCTTAAAAATGAGAGATATTGCAATATACTGATAAACCTTATGGAGTAGGTACACCGGTATTCTTTAAGGTCAGAAAGAAAATGGTCTGAAAGTTTGAAAGTAAATACCTTTTTTACTTTCGAAAAAAAAAAAAGATAGCTGTATGAATTTTTGTCCCATCAAGTTTTACCTCTGTGACACGTGGGTAATTGCAGATGACTTGGAAAACAGAAATAACTGAGATGCTGATTTGACTTGCCTTGAGGAAGTGGACGTTATGTAAAAGATGGTTTTTATTTGCCTTTGGAAGTAAAGGGAAATTGAAGATTCTGGAGGTCATTGCCATTTTCACTCTATCTCATTTTCATTATAGCCTAATAATCTGTATGGAACTTTACACATTCCACTTTTTCAAACTCGTAGTCCTGAATTTCCTGAAAAAATGGAGGTTGTTTACTTCATCTTCTTTGTGGTATTAAAATGCATAAGTCATCAGTTTGTCCTCGGCTTTGTAGATGTTCTGTGTTTCATCGGGTCTTGGAAAGAGAAGTAAGAGTATTGGCCAGTGTTACGTTGAAAGCTAGAGACCTGGAAAACGCATTGTTTCCCGATGTGTTTTGAAGCCGGTTATGATTTCCCATCAGTATCCAATTCGATGACTTCATTACTGAGCTTATTATCCCGATGACTTGCTGTGGGGGCTGATCTAATCAGAAAAGAATTGTAGGCTGTGAACAGGGAGTGTCAGCTCACTCAACTTTCAAAGTACAGTTGTTCCATTTTCTGAAAATGTGCATTGTTCAAAACATTTTCCGTTCCCATTTGAACTTGAGAGCTTATTTAGATTTTCATTTCTGACCAAGTTCCTTGGTTCCAGGGTGACTTTGCATTTGGCTGGAGTGTTATCAGGTTGCCAAGTGATCATATGCCCCAGCTGTTGAATGTGTGGGTCAACTGTAACAAATTCAGAATTTGTCTGTTGACAGAAACGGAGAATTACAGTAATATATAACGTTAGCAATTATGACTATTAGGTTTAGAAGTTGAGAGTTGAGTCCTCAGATGGCTTTGGAAGAACTTCAAACCTAGCCTTCTGGATCAGAACAAGAATAGCGGCGAGTGAGTGAGCCCTAATTATTTATGGTGTAGTCTATTCTTGGGGTTTGCTTTGGTCCTTACTTTTGAGTGAAAAGAGGCAACTGTCTGCTGAATTAGAATAACACAGAAAGAGCTATTTGCTGCAAGGAAGGGTGCAGTGTTCTGATTCATATTCCAGTGCCTTTACTTATAAACTGTATTTATTGCTAGGATGTTCAGGGCATCTAATACTTCAGCAGATTACCAGAGGCAGTGTGAATAAAAGCATTTATTTACAAATAAAATGTATTTTTTATTATTGTTTATACTAGAAATTGCCCATATCAGAGACTTTCTTTAATATCTTATGGTGAGTTATCCAGTGTATTTGCCATGTAATACAAAACATTTTTAGTAGGTTTGCATAAAAGATGCACAATATCCCTCTTGTCTTCCTTGTCAGTATAAGGAAACCAACCTACATACTGTTGTTAGAATTAATTTCTATATATTGTATTATTAGTATTAATTAGCTGTCACTGTGAAATTCTGCTGTTTGAGTCTGTGATGGGAAGATTTTCTTTTCTCAACACATTGTTAATTTCTAAAATTGATGTTAAGTGTGAAAATGAGAGCACTAATGTGAACCCAATGAATTTTATTCTATACATTTTAGACTTAATGGACAAGGAAGGTAAATTATTTTGGTACCACCAAAATGGATATTTTTCCATTGACCTGGGAATTAATCAGTTATCCCCAAATAACTATAACAAGGGTTTCTTATTATTCTCTGTGAAAGCTGAGTGGCAGATTTCTTACTTATGTATGACTATGTATCTGTGTGTATGCTGCTGCTGCTGCTGCTGCTAAGTCGCTTCAGTCGTGTCTGACTCTGTGCGACCCCATAGACGGCAGCCCACCAGGCCCCTCTGTCCCTGGGATTCTCCAGGCAAGAACACTGGAGGGGGTTGTCATTTCCTTCTCCAGTGCATGAAAGTGAAAAGTAAAAGTGAAGTCACTCAGTCGTGTCCAACTCTTAGCGACCCCATGGACTGTAGCCTACCAGGCTCCTCCGTCCATGGGATTTTCCAGGCAAGAGTACTGGAGTGGGGTGCCTTCTCCAATCTGTGTGTATATATCATGAAAAAACCCTCTTTGATTAAGAAAAAAGAAAAAAAGTTTCTGTTTTCCATGAAAATGCTGAGGAGTTGCTTTAATCCCTTTTCACATTAAGGCCCCGTGATTTTGCTTTTGTGCATGGTGACAAAAGGAACTGAGAGCTACTCCAGCTGTAATTTTCATTTTCAGTTCACTTTTAAGGCATACATAGATACATGAATGGTCAAAATCCTATCTTTTACTGTGTAAATTAATTCTGGTGCTGGCTGAATTGGAAGCTGGGGTGTAAAGGTTTCAAAGAACTTTGCCCCCTTCATACTGTGTTGCCTCAGTGGTTTTCAGCTAGCTTGAGGATTCTACAAAATCTTGATTTCAGATTTCATCTCCTCTTCGAGATTCATAGTCAGTTGTGTAGTGAGTGATCTTTAATAGGGCCTCAACATGATTGGGAAGATTCCCTGGATCACTCCAGTATTCTTGTCTGGGAAATCCCATGGACTGAGGAGCCTGGAGGGCTACAGTCCATGGGGTCACAAAGAGTCAGATACGACTGAGTGACTGAGCATAGCGCATTTTGATAGTGCTACTTGTAGCTAGTTATGATAGTATTAGTCTGGTCTTTTTCTTTTCTTTTAAAAAATGAAATAGGTTTAACTAGTAATGAGCATTAGTTAAGATTGTGTTTGGATGTTTGTAGCAAAATACAGCTGATGGTGTTTTCTTTTTCTCAAGGACTGAAAGGCCCCAGGTAGGACCGGGAGGGCTGTGGAGAACCTCTGTTTGCCACTAGGACCCAGACTTCTATGTAGCTTCTCGGCCATCATATGATTGTTCTCTCGTTACAAGATGGCTGCTGCTCTTCCACCCTTTGCATCTCAATACCAGATGGGAAGAAGGGAAAGTTTTAGGGGAAGCACCCTGACTGAAACCAGGCACTGGAGTAACGATTTGCATGAGTTTTATTTTATAACAGGAGGTCCTGGTAAGGAAAGCAGAACTAATAAGCCACCACTAAAATAAGAGTTTGGGATTAACATCTACATACTACTGTATATAAAATAGGTAACCAACAAGGACCTATTGTATAGCACCGGGAGCTATACTCAATATCTTGGTTACCTATTTTATGTATAGTAGTATGTAAATGTTAATCCCAAGCTCCTAATTTATCTCCCCACTTTCCCTTTTGGTAATCTTAAGTTTGTTTTCTATGCTTGTGAGTCTATTCATGTCTTATAAATTAAAGTTTATTTGATCTTTTTTTAAGATTCCACATATAAGTGATAGCTTGTGTAATTTGTCTTTCTCTGACTTGTTCACTTAGTATGATGATATCTAGGTTCATCAATGTTGCTGCAGATAGCATTATTTCTTTTTTATGGCTGAGTAATATTTCACTGTATGGTCTATCCCTTTAATGTAATTATGTTTGTCATAGTTTTCTACTCTACTCTCTTTTCTTTCAGAAGAGGAAGTAAATAGTCCTCCTGGGGTTGGGTATTGGGGAAAACTCTGTCCTTCAGGTCAAGTGGGATTTTCTGTGGACGGAGGCTGAAGGCGGCAGGGAGGGAAGCCTCAGAGGGAGGGTCTGGTGGGGTAATTCCATTGCATCAGCAGAACCACAGAACTCATTTGGAGAGTTTGGCTGAATGGGATAGGGTGGAGGTTGTGGGAAGATGGATATGGGTGAATGTGGACCAGGTTGAAGAGAGCCAGGGATGCCATAGTTAGCACCAACTTTGGGGTTTCTTCTCTAGGCAGGGAATTCTCATGATCTTTGCCAGGGTGTTAGATCAGTTTCAGGAAGATACCTCTGCTAACAGTGTGGAGGCTGAATTGGAAGGGAGCTTCAGGAAGCCACCGAAAGATTGGGCTGGTTAGATGGAAGGCTGATTTAATAGGAGCTTACTTCAGAAACTTACAGTGTGGCTGATGGTTGGCTGTATGTGTGGGGACAGGATGAGGTGTGATGACTTTGTTGTTGAAGTTACAGTTGAAGATACTTGGGGTCTTTTTAATTTGTAAAAAATCTTTTATAGGGTGTGTTCATTACAAAGCATGGTTTGGAGTTTTAAAAATTCATTTAAAGCTGCTGTTAAATAGACCTTTAGCTTATCTGTAGATGGATGGAATCCAGTAAATTCAGTAAATGATGCGAAGAGCTGACTCAATGGAAAAGACCCTGATGCTGGGAAAGATTGAGGGCAGGAGGAAAAGAGGGTGACAGAGGATGAGATGGTTGGATGGCATCACTGACTCAATGGACATGCATATGAGCAAATTCTGGGAGATAGTGAAGGACAGGAAAGCCTGGTGTGGTGCAGTTCATGGGGCTTCAAAGAGTCGGACACAACTGAGTTACTGAACGACAACAACAAATAAATATTTATCAAAAAAACAAAATGCTGTTTTGAAATAGTCTTTTTCCTCTTTTTTAAAAAGGGGTATAGTTGACACAACATTAGAAAAAATTTCTTAATCATTGTTGGGCTTCCCAGGTGGTCCTAGTGGTAAAGAACCACTACAGGAAACATAAGAGACTTGGGTTTGATCCTTGGGTCAGGAAGATCCCCTGGCGGAGGGCACGGCAACCCACTCCAGTATTCTTGCCTGAAGAATCCCATGGACAAGGGAGCCTGGCGGGCGATGGTCAGTATTCTTGCCTGGAGAATCCCAAGGACAGGGGAGCCTGGCGGGTGGTGGTCAGTATTCTTGCCTGGAGAATCCAAGGACAGGGGAGCCTGGCGGGTGACGGTCCACAGGATTGCAAAGAGTTGGACATGACTGAAGTGACTTAGCGCACGTGCCCTTATATGACAGGCGCAGTGCAGTGTATTGCAAATGAGTTCTCTCTCAATTCTAAATCTCACAACTATTTAGCTCCTGCTCTTTCACCAATATGAACATTGAGGCTTAGAGAAGTTAATTTTCCTGAAATCATATTGCTAAAACTGGTAGCAATAGCATTTGAACATCAAATATATGTATATTTGATATAAAGCATGTATTTTGAGTTTTGTTATACTGACCAGGAAATGTTGTAGAAATAGTGTTTTTAAGCATATTTTAAAAATTAGGATTATGATTTTTTTTTTTACTAGATCTTTCTGAAGTGTGTTAAGTGGATACATGAAGCAAAAAGTAATAGTTTACAAACTCATAGAGATTTAGCTCAAATATTAAATAGACTTTGGAGCTTGAACCTGTTGTATCTTAGCTGGATTATATATTCTAATGGGTAGATGTCCATGAAAACAAAATAGAATTTTAGAATGAGCATTTCCAGTGTGTATTTAGATTGAGATTTTTGAAAAGAATTACGTTTTGTAAATGTCACTGATGAATGTGGCCGCCTTGATACATGCCTGAGATGTTTCCTGGAAAGAATCGTCAAAGGGAGCTGACAAAGTCCTGATTTTTCTCTAGTGGGTGAAAATATTTCCCAGTGAATCCTGGTATTAAAGACAGTATACAAAGATACCATTGTCCCATTGAATTAAAAACATGCCCCTGCTTGCCGTGGTACAGTTCTCCACGCGGGCCCTGCCAGTCTGCCAGTCTGTCTTCTTGACATTGGGCATGAAGCCGTACTATTTGGTGGCTTATTTTACCCTCCTGCAGTGAGAGAGGCAGACCTCCGTCACTCTCCACCTCACTAGGTTAAAAACCGGGCTGAAAGTCGCTCAGTCGTGTCTGACTCTGCGCTACAGGCCAGAATCCTGGAGTGGGTAGCCGTTCCCTTCTCCAGGGGATCTTCCCAACCCAGGGATCAAACCCAGGTCTCCTGCATTGCAGGCGGACTCTTTACCAGCTGAGCCACAGGGAAGCCATTTTAAGTTAATAAAGGTGGGATAAAATAGGGCATATGAGGTATTTGGGTAGTAGAGATTACATAGTCAGTGAATGAGGTAGACCTAAGAATGCAAGTTCTCTGACTCCTCCTACGGTAGTGGCCATAAAAATTTTTCTTTTTTTTTTGTTTAGGGAAGTTTTAGTTTGGTGGAAAAATTGAACAGAGAGTACAGAGTTCTTATGTGTTCCCTCCCCTTCCTGCTGTTTCCCCTTTCGATACCTTCTATTGGTGTGGTGCATCTGTTTAATTGATGAACCAGTATTAGTACCTTATTACTAACTAGGATCCAGCTTGCCTTTGTAACACTGCACAGTTCTTTCTGGGCTCTCCAGCCTGTCTCATTGATCTGTGTGTATGCTTTTGTGCCCTGTCATATTGTTTTGATGACCGTAGCTTTATATGTGGTCTCAAGTCAGGGAGCCTGATTCTTCCAGCTATGTTCTTCCTTCTCAAGATTGTTTTGGCTCTTCAGGGTCTTTTGTTTTTCCATACAAATTTTAAAATTATTTGCTCCAGTTCTGTGAAAAATGCCATCAGTATTTTGATAGGGGCTGCATTGATATCGTTTGCTCATTTTAGCAGTGTTAATTCTTCCTGTCCAAAAACACAGTGCATCTTTCCATCTGTTTCTGTGGTCTCCAGTGTTTTTCATTGATATCTAATAGTTTTCTGAGTACAGGTCTTTTACTTCCTTAGATAGGTTTATTCCGAGGCATTTTATTCTTTTTGATGTGTTGGTAAATGGGATTGTTGCTTTACTTTCTCTCTGATAGTTCATTGTTAGTATATAGAAATCGACAGGTTTCTATATATTAATTTTGTATGCTGCAGCTTAACCAGATTCATTGATCAGCTCTAGTAGTTTTCTGGTGATGTCTATAGGATTTTCTCTTATAGTATCATGTCATCTGCCAACAGTGACAGTTTTCTTCTTTTTTTCCGTTTGGATTTGGATTCTTTTTATTTCTTTTTCTTGTCTGATTTCTGTGGCTAGGACTTTCAAAACTGTGTAGAATATGTACAGTTCTTTGGGGGTTGACACATGTACGTCGTGTGTTCACTATTACAGTATCACATAGAGTAGTTTGACAGCCCCCAAATCTGTGTTCTGCCTGTTCATCCTCCCATGCTTCTGGCAACCACTGATCTTTTTTTTGTCTCCATATAGTTTAATCTTTTCCAGAATTTCCTGTAGTTGAAATTATACAGTATGTAGTCTCTTTAGACTGGTTTCTTCTGCTTGAAAGTTGCTCAGTTGTGTCTGACTCTTTGTGACCCCATGGACTATACAGTCCATGGAATTCTCCAGGCCAGAACACTGGGTTGGGTAGCTGTTTCCTTCTCCAGGAGATATTCCCAACGCAGGGATTGAACCCAGGTCTCCCACATTGCAGGTGGATTCTTTACCAGCTGAGCCGCAAGGGAAGCCCTTCTTTCACTTAGTAATGTGCATTTAGGGTTCCTCCATGTCTCTTCCTGGCTTGATAGATCACTTCTTTTTACTACTGAATAGTATTCCATTGTATGAATTTACGTTTTCAATTTTGAGTAAAGAAAGTGAAAGTGAAGTCGCTCAGTCATGTCCGACTCTTTGCGACCCCATGGACTGTAGCCCACCAGGCTCCTCCGTCCATGGGATTTTCCAGGCAAGAGTACTGGAGTGGGGTGCCCTTGCCTTCTCCAGGAGATTTTCCCAACCCAGGGATCGAACCCGGGCCTCCCACATTGTAGGCAGACACTTTACCATCTGAGCCACCAGGGAAGTCGTTCGGGTAAGTGCCTGGGAGTGTGACTGCTGGATCATAGGTCAGCCTGTGTTAACCCTTTAAGAAACCGCTAAACCCTCTTCCAAGTGGTTGTACCATTTTTGTTGCCACCAGCAGTGAACGAGAGCTCCTGTTGAATGTGAGCTCCTTATTGCCCCACGCCCGCTTTAGCGTTTGGTGTTGGCAGTGTTTTGCCTTTAGCTGTTCTGATAGAGTGGCAGCATTGGATTGGTCTAATGTGCGCTTCCCTAGTGAGGTGATGTGGAGGATCTTTTCATCTGTGTATTTGCATTCATCCATCTCCTTTGGTAAGTTGTCTGGTCAGATTGCTTGCCTTCTCATTAATTAAGTTGTTTGTTTTCTTCCTGTTGAGTTTTGAGTCATTTGTATCTTTCAGATATAAGTCCTTTATCACATATCTTTTGCGAATGATTAGTAATCTTTTTTGTAAGTTTACTTAAATTTCAGTTTTATTAAGTTTACTTTGAAATTTTAATTATATTTCAAAATTTAACTCAAGACATGAATATTTTATTTTTAATTTAATTTTAATTTAAATTAAAAGTATAGTTGATTCGTTACTACAATGTTGTGTTACTTTCGGGCAGTCAGCAAAATGATTCAGTTATACATGTACATATATTCATTCTTCGTTAGATTCTTTCCCCATATGGGTTATCACAGAATACTCAACAGGAATAGAGTTCCCTGTGTTATATAGTAGGTCCTTGTTCATTATCTATTTCATATGTATGTAGTGTGTATGTGTTGTTGTTGAGTTGCTCAGTTGTGTCTGACTCTGCGGCCCCGTGGACAGGCTTCCCTGTCCTTCACCATCTCTAAGTGCTTGCTCAGACCCATGTCCATCGAGTAGGTGATGCCATCCAACCATCTCCTTCTCTGTCATGCCCTTCTCCTCCTGCGCTAGATCTTTCCCAGCATCAGGGTCTTTTCCAGTGAGTCTGCTCTTCACATCAGGTGGCCAAAGTATCGGAGCTTCAGCATCAACCCTTCCAATGAATATTCAGGACTGATTTCCTTTAGGATTGACTGGTTTGATCTCCTTGCAGTCCAAGGGACTCTTAAGAGTCTTCTCCAACACCACAGTTCAAAAGCTTCAATTCTTCGGCACCCAGCCTTCTTTTTGGTCCAGCTCTCACATCCATACATGACTACTGGAAAAACCATAACTTTGACTAATATGAACCTTTGTTTGCAAAGTAATATCTCTGCTTTTTAATACGTTGTCTAGGTTTGCCATAGGTTTTCTCCCAAGGAGCAGACGTTTTTTAATTTCATGGTTGCAGTCACCATCTGCTGTGATTTTGAAGCCTGAGAAAATAGTCTGTCACTGTTTCCATTGTTTCCCCATCTATTTGCCTTGAAATGATGGGACTGGATGCCATGATCTTTGATTTTTGAATGTTGAGTTTTAAGCCAGCTTTTTCACTCTCCTCTTTAACCTTCCTGAAGAGGCACTTTAGTTCCTCTTTGTTTTCTGCCATAAGGGTGGTTTCATCTGCATACCTGAAATTATTGATATTTCTCCTGGCAATCTTGATTCCAGCTTGTTCTTCATCCAGCCCGGCATTTTGCATGATGTACTCTGCATCTCTGCATGTAAGTTAAATAAGCAGGGTGACAGTATACAGCCTTGATGTATTCCTTTCCCAATTTGCAGTTGCTCCATGTTGTTCCATGTCCAGTTCTAACTGTTGCTTCCTGATCTGCATACAGATTTCTCAGGAGGCAGATCAGGTGGTCTGGTATTCCTATCTCTTGAAGAATTTCCCAGTTTGTTGTGATCCACACAGTCAAAGGCTTTAGTGCCATCAGTGAAGCAGAAGTAGATGTTTTTCTGGAACTCTCTTGCTTTTTCTATTGTCCAGTGGATGTTAGCAATTTGATCTCTGGTTCCTTTGCCTTTTCTAAATCCAGCTTGAACATCTGAGAGTTCTTGGTTCATGTACTGTTGAAGCCTAGCTTGGAGAATTTTGAGCATTAACTTTGCTAGCGTGTGAAATGAGTGCAACTGTGCAGTAGTTTGAACATTCTTTGTGTATATGTTAGTAATCTTTTTAGAATTATAGGAATCCTGTTTATTCAGACAAAAAGTTGATATTACTTTTGAGACTTTTTTCTTTACTTTTTTTCCCCATTTTTGCACATATTTTTTATTTTTTAAATTTTCTTTACTTTATTGTGTTGGTTTTGCCATACATTGACATGGATCTGCCATGGGTATACATATGTTCCCCCTCCAGAACCCCCCTCCCTTACCTCCTTTTGACACTTTTGAACCACTGCATATTATAGATGCTATTTAAATAGGGCCCTGGGCGTTTTCTTTCCTAGGGGCGCATTATTTGTACGTACTGTTCTGTTTTGCATATGTACACCATGTGGACCTCCTACGTGGGCTTGCATGGGGTGGCTCAGAGTTCAGCAATCTGACAGCTTGCTTTGGTGAATCTGCATATGCTGCTGCTACAGTTCAGGTATCCTGCTGGCTGGCAGTTATGATGCGTCACAACACTTGAGTCTAAAATTAGTTGACCTGTTCTATTTTAAGGATAGGCTGACATTAGTAGTTGATGTCCTGCAAAACATGTGAAAGTTAAACTCTTAGGGTATTGAATTACTTCTTTTAAAATGTAATCAGAAGTAGGGCTAAATAGATAGTAGTTTATATAATTGATTGGAGAACTTTTGTGATGGTGATTTGATTGTGGTCTGAGTATCATGCTGTGCATATAGATAATGTCTAAGAGCACAAAGTTTTACTGTTACTACTTAGAATTAAGCAGCAGGTGAATGATCGTGTTTGAGTTTTAAAAGCATGAGTTATGAGGTAAAACAAGATTACCTGATCTTTCTTTCAGCATGTGTTTGGAAGAGCTGTCGCCTGTAAATATTTATGAATGCTGGAAACCACTGGCTGCCTTTGCTAGGAAAAAAGTATTTGGTTGTTCATTTTATGATCTTTGTAATAACTTTACTTACATAACAGAAATTAGAGAATATTAACAATACTTGGTAAATAAAAAGCCAAAGTGGTTGAAATTCAGAATTTTGATATTGTATAGATATTATTTAACTAAATAACTTTATGATTTTTCTAAGGGAGGGCTTATGGTTATGAAGGCAATTGTAGTAGTTTTTGACTGTGTCTTTCACATAATATCAGAAGCTCGAACAACTTAGTTGTTACAGATAACATAGTCTTTATACTTTTCTTTGAACAAAATGGACGAATCGAAGAATTCTAAATTACAGAAAGCAAAATGCAAGGGTGCTTTCTGTTCCTGTAGAAAAATAAATGTATTTAATGTTACAAATGTTTTCTCATTTAGAAAACTGTATAGAAAATCTGTGCTTTAGTAGAGTTAAGATGATAAACAGAATAAAATACTTTTGTAACTGGCATTTCATTGAAAGCAGTCAAGCTGCATTATTCCCAACCTCATCTTTCTTTATTTCTCATCGGAAATTAGTTGATTCCATGCTCAGATGCACAGATCACTATGTCACTTACACCCTCCTGGAGCCTCTGTCGTGTGTTCCAATCAGGGTCCTTGGGAAAGCTGGGGAGAGAGAAGACACTTGGGGGCAGGAGAAATTTATCTTCACCCAATTGAAATATGTGGTTTAATTCTAAATGCTTGTTGATCATATATTTAAAAATGTGCAGAGGAACAGGAGCCTGTGGAAGGAAGAGAGACACAAGCTGTGGGCTGTAGTCTCTGGAAGAGCAGAGCCGGGTGAGGCCAGTGGGCCAGCCCCACGCTGTATCAGAGACCCTCAGGGACCACCCATCCATGCCGCGAAGGTTCTCAGGGGCCGAGGGTACTCGGACCAGGCTGGTGTCTGAGGGAGGTGGGTCCAGGGAGGAGGTTGTGCTGTGGGTGAGGGTGGGCGGTGTTGGTGGAGTGTTTTCTGCCTCTGCCTTTTCATCTGCACAGTCTGACCTTGTATTTCACTCTTTACCCTGTGGGAAAAGTATTATCATAACGACTTAATCAATGCTTTAAATGAGAGATTTTATTTGTGGGTAATCAGTGTTAAGCTGTAAATTTTATCCTCTGCTTTTAAGAACTCTGCTAATACTGTGTATATATTATCAAATCTTAGCCTTCAGTTGTGAGAAATAACTTGTAGGCCTGGCTCAACAAATGCAGAGGTTGAGACAGTCTTGCTTTTTGAGAAAGGCCTGTGTTGCTATGAACTGCCCTCTAAGCACCGCTTTTGCTGTGTTCACAGATCTTGTCTGGTGGCGTTGTCGTTGTTGATTGAATCTTGACATGGTGTAGGAAATTCAGAGATCGATGATTGTAACTCCTTACATATTGATTGTATTTTTATAAGCACATTATAATTTCATTCTTACACCTCCTCTCTGAGACAAGGCACATAAGAGTCAGTTCCCCCAGAAACTGGTTTCCCATGCCTGCATTGATGGTGGTTGACTTGAGTTCTGACAGCGAGCCCTCTACTTTTGGTAGTTGTGATCTATCTTTATACGCATTCACAGCTGTTACTAGCCATGTAGATTATAAGTGATGTATGTAATAAGAGGTGAATAGTCTCAGTTTAAATAAACAGCTATTTAATAAATCCTGGGATTATTGGTAGAGGTCTGTATTTAGCAAGTAGATAAATACAGTTTCCTTTTTTGTGCAACGTTGTTTTGGGCTATCCTTAACCTGTAATCTTTAGTGAAAAATTCTATTGCTGGCTATTGGGAATTTAGGTGTTAGAGAGAAAAACTCCATTATCTTTTATTTCTGTTGTTAACTGAGTAGCTTTTAAAATTATAGGGTTTTATGTTTAGACAAGAAAACTATCCCAGTGACTAAATGTATAATTTCTGTATTATTCAGTGGAAAAGCAGGAACTATGTCTATGTAAATTTCGAGGGAATGTGAAAAGAAAAATCTTTGATACAAAGTAGGTAGCATTTTTGGAAAATAAAGAAATATGCAAAATATGCATAAAAAATCTATAGTTCCATTATCCAAATACACTAGTTATTGTTCTGACATATTTTCTCTTCTTTTCCATTTCTCTTTTCTCCTTAATATATAACATTTAAAAATTTGGACCATGTATGTAAAATTCTATATCCTACTGTGTCCAACTCTTCATGACCCCATGGTCTGCAGCATGCCAGGCTTCCCTGGCCTTCACTCTCTCCTGGAATTTACTCAAATTTATGTCCACTGAGTTGATGATGCTGTCTAGGCATCTCATCCTCTGTACCCCCTTCCCCTTTTGCTTTCAATCTTTCCCAGCATCATAGCCTTTTCCAATAAGTTGCCTCTTTGCAATCCAAGGAACTCTGAAGAATCTTGTCCAGCACAGCAACTCGAAGGAAGTCAGTTCCTTGATGCTCAGTCTTCATTGTGGTTCAACTCTCACATCTGGACATGACTACTGGAAAGACCATAGCTTTGATGGTATGGACCTTTGTTGGCAAAGTAATGGCTCTGCTTTTTAATATGCTGTCTAGGTTTGTCATAGCTTTCCTTCCAAGGAGTAAGTGTCTTTTAATTTCATGGCTGCAGTCACCATCCACAGTGATTTTGGAGTCCAAGAAAATCAAGTCTCTTACTGCTTCTACCTTTTCCCTATCTATTTGCCATGAAGTGATGGGACCAGATGCGGTGATCTTAGTTTTTTGAGTGTTGAGTTTTAAGCCAGCTTTTTTACTATCTTCTTTGACACTCATCAAGAGGCTCTTTAGTTCCTCTTCACTTTCTGCCATTAGAGTGGTGTTATCTGCATATCTGAGGTTGTAGATATTTCTTCTGGCAATCTTGATTCCAGATTGTGATTCATCCAGCATTTCTCATGCCCTGCTTATCCACTTAATATATCAAGATACTTTCTAAATGCCATTAAATATTGAGGTTAGCCAAAAAGTTCATTTGGGTTTTTCTGTACCATCTTACGGAAAAACTCAAAAGAACTTTTTGGTCAACCCAATATTATTTCAAAGTGTTTTAATGACTGATGCATTCATTCTGTTATGTATAGTGATAAACAGTGTTGTGACACCATTTAAGAAATTTTGTATCCTGATGAATTTGGTTAATATTATTATGTTGGTATATTTTGATCAAATTACAAGCTTCAGAAATATGTTTTCAAGATAAGAAAGAAATCTTACAGATTATATAAGCTGTTAACAGTTAATTGGTTATAAGATACTGCCTAGTTCATGACTGAGTAGATTCTTGAGTAATATATCCAATTAAAATTTTCTAATCGGTCTGAAGTCTAGAAATTCCACAATAAATTAAGCAATGATGAATAATCTAGAGACCTGATTTCCCTTCCTGGCTTGCAGTGCTAGCTAGCCAGCCTTGCATGGGCTCAGAAGTTAAAGGAATGACTGCCTCATATCCTGTAGTACTTGCCGCAATGAATTAATTCATTGTTTATTCATTTAGAAAACATTTATTGAGTGTCTACTTGCTTATTATTTATTTATTGAGTATTTCTTGTGTTCCAGCAAGTACAAGATATTAGATCACTAGGGTGATCAATACAGGAAAAACAGTTACCTTTTATTTTACTTGTTTTGTGGATGTGTTAATTTATTCTCTTTTTTCTTTGGTCCAATATTTAATTTTATTTATTTTAAATCTTGGGTCACTTTATTCTGATATGATGATCCATCTGGTTATCCTTGACAGTTTCTGACCTACTTTCCATTTATTGTTTTTGGCATATGCTTTATGTTTTATTTGAGATGACCACCATATTCATAGTTTTATTTATGAAACTACTATTGATTCCTTTTGAAAACCTTTTGAAAATGCCTTTGTTCTGTGCTTAGTTGTTCAGTCATGTCCAACTCTTTGTGACCCCATGGACTTTAGCCTGCCAGGCTCCTCTGTCCATGGGATTCTCCAGGTAATAATACTGGGGTGGGTTGCCATGCGCTCCTCCAGGGGATCTTCCTAACTCAGGGATTGAACCCAGGTCTCCTGCATTGCAGGCGGATTCTTTACCATCTGTGCCACCAGGGAATAAGCCTTTAGGACTTTTGATACAGGCTATAATCCTTGATTGGTTTGCCTTTTATTGTTTATGCTGGTCTTCAAGATTGTACTCTTTGTTAGGCGGTACTGAATTAAGCAGTAATTGTGGGGCACTAGGTTTATTTGTAATACTGATTGAAGTAAAACTTTGGAAGAAATTCCTAATTTAAAACCTTTTCCCACTTTCTTCACGTGAGTTATGATATGTAAACTTGGTGCCTTCAAGTGTGAACAAATGACCTTTATTGATCAATGAGAAGAAATGTAGCTCCCATCTGACCCTGATTCTGCTTCCTTGCTGGCCCATCTTTCAGCATTACCGTTGCTCCTGGTTGATACAGAGAAACAATGAGTGTGCTGATTTCTGCACTTTCATTTTATAATTGAGAAAACTGAAGTCCAGGAAAGGGGGGTCAGCAGAGGGAAGAGCAAGGTCTGTGCTGAGGTCTCTTGATCCTGCGTCCCACACGCCTCCTGCTCCTGTAGGGCTTGTCAGTGGATAGAGGAGGTGCTTTCATGGGCTAGGCATGAGCTGCTTTGGGAAAAAGCCCTGGCTTACGAGGGAGTTAGTAAGGAAATTAATGTAGAAGAAATGAGAGGAAAAAGTGAAGCAGCAGGACGTCGTGTGACATGTCCTGCAGTGAGAAGATTGGTGAGTTCTCAGTGTTGCGTTTGATGTTTATGGACTTTGGGGGCCAGCGGGATATCAGTGAACATACACTGTGAGAAGCAGGCTCACCACCATTCTGAGGCTTTAAGAAATAGATTCAGTTCAGTTGAGTTCAGTCGCTCAGTTGGGTCCGACTCTTTACGACCCCATGAATCGCAGCACACCAGGCCTCCCTGTCCATCACCAACTCCCGCAGTCTATCCAAATCCATGCCCATCAAGTCTGTGATGCCATCCAGCCATCTCATCCTCTGTCGTCCCCTTCTCCTCCTGCCCCCAATCCTTCCCAAGATTAGAGTCTTTTCCAATGAGTTAACTCTTTGCATGAGGTGGCCAAAGTATTGGAGTTTCACCTTCAACATCAGTCCTTCCAGTGAACACTCAGGACTGATCTTTAGGATGGACTTGTTGGATCTCCTTGAAGTCCAAGGAACTCTCAAGAGTCTTCTCCAACACCATAGTTCAAAAACATCAATTCTTTGGTGCTCAGCTTTCTTCACCGTCCAACTCTCACATCCATACATGACTACTGGAAAAACCATAGCCTTGACTAGAGGGACCTTTGTTGGCAAAGTAATGTCTCTGTTTTTCAATATGCTGTCTAGGTTGGTCATAACTTTCCTTCCAAGGAGTAAGCATCTTTTAATTTCATGGCTGCAGTCACCATCTGGAGCCCCAAAAATAAAGTCTGACACTGTTTCCACTGTTTCCCCATCTATTACCTATGAAGTGATTGGCCCAGATGCCATTAGTTTTCTGAATGTTGAGCTTTAAGCCAATTTTTCACTCTCCTCTTTCGCTTTCATCAAGAGGCTTTTAAGTTCCTCTTCATTTTCTGCCATAAGGGTGGTGTCATCTGCATATCTGAGGTTATTAATATTAGATCAATATAATTTATTTATTTATTCAATATAAATTGAATTCATAAATGCACATAAAATAGTCCTCCATTTCAAAAAATTTAGTGACGATTGGGCTGCAGCTTTTGGTCAATGTGTGTTCCCGGCTGTTTTCTGATTAACTGTAGGATTCAGACTCCTGGCAGTTGGGCTGGACCAGTGGCCATTCCCATTCCCTTCCCCATGGCCTGCCTTCTAGGGATGAGACTCGGGCTGTCCCCTGTGCTGTGGGTCAGGGGGCACAGAGCGGGTGCTGCTCTAGAACCTTTCTCTAGTCTGCGTCCAGAGTGTGAGCGCAGGGGAAGGGGTGGGACGTTGGGGTCTCCTTGCACCCCAGAGGGGCACGTGCTGTGAGTGGGAGATGTGTGCTGGCAGGAAGGGGCTGAAAAGAGGAGAGGCAGCTCATCTCTTGGCATTTCTGGGGAGTTGGAGGTGGAGGTTGGAGGTGAACTGTGGCCCAACTCCGATGCCCATGTTTGGTTCTTTGTGCTTCCATTCGCTGCCCTGCACCCTCCGAGCTCAGGTTTGCTTTTCCTGAGGTCCAGACTCCTCAGCCTCTCTGTGACAGCAGCAGGTGAGTATGTGGTTGGAGGGATGTGATTTGGAAAGTGCATTTCCATAGCAGCATGCTTGGTGTATGTATTTATTAAACTTTATTTTTTTGTAGATCCAGTTATTTAATTATTCTAGATTGACTCCAGAATGTCAATGTATGTTGTATAGCAATAATGTTTTTGTTTTACTATTTTTGCAGTTAAAAATATAGCCTTGTATGACTAGCGGTTATCTAATCTTTATTTAAACAGGATTTTAAGGAGGAAATGTGTTATACATTGGTTTTTTTTTTTTGGAATTTACAAGTAAATTTCTATAGTAAAATTTTCATTGGCAAATATTTGGGGATAGGTCTCTGGGGAAATTTAAAGGATTTTGGAAAATGCTAGTATTTTTTTTAAGGTTAGTGGCCACTTTTATTCCTGTTATCATCCTCCAAAAGCATTTAGTGTAAGATCCAGGACTGGCAAGGATGTGGGAAAATAGTACTCCATGCATTGCTTCTGACTTGTGATTTCTTAACCATCTTTGGGGAAAGGAGGTTGCTGTTGGAGGAACATCCACTCTGACCCACCAAAATTCCAGAATCTTCCTTATAGGTAGAATTCAAGATGTTTATTGTAACATTGTTTATAATGGCAAAATACTGGAAACAACCTGAATGACTATCAATAGGGGATAGCTGAGTACATTTATATCCTTCTGTACCTTGAAATGCTAAGAAACTGTTCAAAAATATGAGTTAGATGTCTCATTATTGACCCATAACATTTCCCCAGTGTTTTAAGAAAAATTAAAAGGCAGAAGACTAGTGTGTATGACATTTTTATAAAAAAGGAAAAATTCTGTATTGAAGCATAGGGAGAGAGATGAAGGTTAGAAGCTGAGTTGTTAACAGTGGTTAAATCCAGGGGGGTAAGATTTTTTTCATTTTTAGCATTTGACATTTTGAAAAGTATCTTATTTCTTGTTTTATGAATATAGATGCTGTCACAAAGTAGAACATTTATAAGAAGAGAATTATTAAATACTTGCACAAATGTGATGAAGCAATACTAGTTTTTGAGAATAGCTTTCACCATGTGACTCTGATGAGTATGATTTATAAGTTGTGGGTATTAAGTGACTTTGACTTAACAGACCATCTGGTGCCCTCATGAACAACTTACAGACTTACGGTTGGTGTGGTCCCTATGGCTGAAGTGGCTCATTATGACCTCAGCTGCCGTTCTTCACATCTGATTTGATCGGACACTTACCGGCAAAGTCCAGTGGGGCGCGAAGGTGCTGACTCAGAGAATCGGGCAGATGGAGCCCTGGTCCCTAAGGAGTGCTGCCCTGAGTCACAGTTCTGTTTGTTTTCTTATCTGGCTTCACTTTTTACTCATTTATTTAACAAATTATCTGAAAGTGTATTGAGTGCCCATGACATGCACAAAGATGAAAAAAAATGGTGTTGCTTTTTAGGCAATCTCAGTCTGCTGGGGGAAATCAGCAACATGGATAGGAACAGTTAGCATGCCGTACATTCAGTGTGAGTAAAGTATCCTAGGAGTGACTTCTTACACTCTTTACCTGATGAGATCAACCTGTCCTACATCTCTTAGCTTCTTTTGTAAAGTGTTGTTTCTCTGACAAGTAGGAAGAAAGAAATTATAGGAGAGCCCTGTTATAGTATTAACTTTTTCTTTTTCTGTGGGTTGGAATATTAATATAACATAACGCAGGGTTAGAAGGGAGTGCCTACTACTCATGGATCGTATGGAGATACAGGAGGGGGACTGAGGAAAATGAATTGCCTATTTGTTTATAGGATCATAAAATAAGGGGATATTGAGTAGTTTTGACAAGTTGAGAAACTATAGAAAATACTTTTAAGTCTTTTAAATATTTCCAGTGTTTATCATCGGAGAAGGCAATGGCACCCCACTCCAGTGGAAACTGGAGACTCCCATGGACGGAGGAGCCTGGTAGGCTGCAGTCCATGGGGTTGCTAAGGGTCAGACATGACTGAAGCGACTTAGCAGCAGCAGCAGTGCTCATCATGGTGCTTTTTATGGTTATGATTTAGTTGCTAAGTAGTGTCCCACTCTTGGGTCCCCATGGACTGTAGCCCATCAGGCTCTTCTGTCCATGGGATTTCCCAGGCCAGGGTACTGGAGTGGGTTGCCATCTCCTTCTCCAGGGCATCTTCCCAACTCAGGGATTGAACCTGAGTCTCCTGCACTGCAAGTGGGTTCTTTACCAGAGCCGCCAGGGGAGCCCGTCATGGTACTTGGCATATTGCAAATACTTAATAATAATTGTGCTTTTTTAAATGATTGAATGAATTTCAGTCGAGGATTTGGGGCTTTAAGAGTTTCTGAATTTTGGGTTTCCCTGGCAGTCCAGCGCTTGAGGTTCCCCACTTCCAATACAAGGGGCGTGGGTTCAATCCCTGTTTGAGGAACTAAGATCCTGCATGCTGTGTTACAACAAGTAAAAATTAAAAAAGTGAAGTGTACAACTTGAAAAGTTTCAAGTAGATTTAGAAAAAGATTTTCCAAATTCAGTTTCTTAATAAGGCTAAGCAGGGTGACTCCGTCTTAAGCTTCGCCAGTACTTTGTTTTTCAGTGTCTAATCTGTTATTAATGTCCCTCAGTATATTTTTCATCTCTAGCAGGTGAATTTAGGTCTTTTTTCACTTCTTTTGTGTCTTGTCTGTTTCTCTTTAACACGCTTAACGCTTTCCTCAGTCTGTTGGACATACACAGTATACTAATAATAGTTCTTTTAATATCCTCGTCTACTGTTTCTACTTTCTGTATCATTTGCTGGGTCTGTTCCTTTGATTACTGTTTCTCCATATTTTCCAGCTTCATTGTATGCCTGGTAATTTTTTGTATAGATGCCAAACATTCTTGATTTTAGTTAGTTGGGTGCTGAATTTCTAAAATGTTTTTTAATGTTTTTGTTTGCTAAGTGTTAGAAGAGACCGACCCTTCTAAGGTTTGCTAATTTTTAAGCTTGGCAGGTTAGAACCTTGTTGGCCTTAGCCTGGGGCTCGTCTTCCCGGTAACTGAGGTGACACCCTTCTGCTTTCTGCCTGCTCCTTTCCGCTGGTTCTCTTCCTGGCTCTGGCAGTCTCCTAACGCAGATGTACTGCCTTGGAGTGAACACAGCCCCTCACACGTCTCCAGACTTGGCGTTTGTGCAGCTCGTGCCTGTTCCCCGCAGTGAAGTTTCTGATGGTCTTGAGCTCCTCAGGTGGCTGTCTTCTCCTCTGATGGAGACCACCTTCCCTCCTTGACCCCCCTCTCCCCTCCACAGCTGTCCTAAGGCCTGGAAACTCACTCTAGGCAGGCAGCTGGGCTGGTAGGGCTCATTTGGTTGGTATCCGTTTTCTTAGAAATCACTGTTTTCTGTGTTTTGTCTGATATCTGAAAACATAAATATACTTTGTGCCTCTTTTTAGAGAGAAATAATTGCATCAAGTGGCAGAATAAATCCAGTCCCTATTTCTCCATCGGGTCGGAGGTGGCAGGCCCTCCTTTTCTCTTTAAAGGAGACTCACTTGGAGACTTCCCTGGTGGTCCAGTGGTTAAGAATCCACCTTGTAATACAGAGGGTGTGAGTTTGGTCCCTGGCTGGGGAACTGAGATCCCATGCACCGGGGAGCATCTAAGGCCACGTGCTGCAGCTGCTGAAGCCTGTGCCACAAAGAAAGATCCCACATTGTGCAGTGAAGATCCTGCGTGTTGCACCCGAGATCTAACACAGCCAGATAAATAAGTAAACTTAAAAGAAGGCTTATGTGCATGTAAATTGTGCATAAATTTACCAGTTACAGCTAAATGGACTGTAGCAATATAGACTTAAAACCCTCAGAGTCCTTCCTGTATGGTCCACCTGTAAGTTTATTACCTTCTTTCTGTTCGATGGGTGCTCTGGACTTGGTGAGTGGAAGTATGGAAAAGAAAACCCATGGTCCTGGTCCACGTGCTGCCTTTGTGTTAGTATTGATAGACTCCTGAGACAGCCGGAGAATGAAGACGTCACACACAGATTTCTGTATTTTCACATTAATGTAAATGTTTCTGTTTGTGTGACATTAAACTTGAGTCAGTTTAATAAAACTATGTTCTCATAGTTGAGCAGGGGGAGGGGCAGGATTCTTTTTATAGTGACAGCACATTTATTCTAAAAAATGGAGCAGAATCATAGAGCTGAGATGGCCTGGTTTAGAGAATTGATCTCAGAGATTAAGCTCTTTGAGCTGGGTAGAAGCAGAGTTAGAACTGGGGCCCGGGAACTCTGATTTCTGGTTTAATGTGTTCCCGCTTAGTCTTGCGGTCTGTGTGCGCCGAGCTCCCGGGCGTGGGCACACATGGGCAGAGGGCCCCGCGGGCAGGGTTGCTGTAGGCTTTGTTCTGTGCTGTGCAAACTGCCGTACTTTTGGCCTGAATTAGAACGTTTTGTTGGTCTCTCTGAACACATTATTCCTGTGTGTACTGTTTTAACACAGGCAGGCTCTGAGCAGTCAGAAGGCAGTTGAGGGCTTGACCTTTTTTTTTGAAAGTTAGTATTTGTGTTTCAGCCGGAGTGACTGTGGGCTCGTTTGATATTGACTTGAGTTGCTAAGTAATGTCAGAAGGTCAGACAATTTTAAGAGATGTGAGGACTGTATCTGATGACACTTTGGCACTTGGCTTTTATCTCCTTAAGGTGGCCTTCATATTTCAACTGTGGCAATTTAGCCCTGTTATTTTAAAGAATAATGAAGCTACCTGGCTTTGGCAAAGCAGAAAAGACCAGGCTGGTGCAGGTCCACACTAGGGTATGCGGTTCTCTGGGGACACAGTTTTGAAAAGGAACCTGAACTTGGCAGTCGTGTTTGTATATACACTACCACATAGGGACAAGAAGACTAGAGATAAGCAATATTTTGATTTGCTACCCTTTCCTTTTCTCCTGTGAAAAAGGAAGAGATTGAAGGTGATTTATGATAATAAATCTGTAATAATGGGCATTAGTGTGCTGGTAAGTTTTTGATCACCAGCTCTTCCAGGATAAACACCATGATTTGTAGCGTTTGTGCTTTTCCAAGGTGTAAGCTGAGCTACACCTCAAGTTGGGACTCCCTGGTGATCTAGTGGTTAGGAATCTGCCTTGCAATGCAGGGGACATGAGTTTGATCTCTGGTCAGGGAAGTAAGATCCCACATGGCGTGGAGCGAATGTCTGCGTGCCACAACTAGAGGGTCTGTACCTCACAAGAAAATATCTTTTGGTCTTCCCTGATAGCTCAGTTGGTAAAGAATCTGCCTGCCATGCAGGAGACCCCAGTTCAATTCCTGGGTCAGGAAGATCTGCTGGAGAAGGGACAGGCTACCCATTCCAGATTCTTGGGCTTCCCTTGTGACTCAGCTGGTAAAGAATCTACCTGCAATGGGAGACCTGGGTTTTAGTCCCCAGGTTGGGAAGATCCCCTGGAGAAAGGAAAGGCTACCCACTCTAGTATTCTGGCCTGGAGAACCGCATAGATTGTATAGTCCATGGGGTCACAGAGAGTCAGACACTCACTTTCAAGAGCGAGTTTCACTTTCAAGGTGTAAGTGCTTTAAGCACGATTGATTTCTGGGTACTGGTTTGACATCATTGGATGCAGAGTTGGAGAGAGAGGTGCAGAGTCTCCATGACCTGGTCTCCACCATGCACATACTATAGGCATAAGCAGTGAAACAATGATGTCATTAGTAAGTGACAAGTTGTATTTATTATCTTGGTTTTTAGTGTGATTCATTTAATTGTAGCTTTAGGTAATTTAGCTTTTAAAGAAAAAGCTGTGGTTAACAGCTAGCTTACAAAATTCTAGAAATTCAGCATTTCACTCAAGCTTGCCTTCCACTGAAAATAAGTAACATATATTTAGTTTGTATTATCTTCCAGGTGTAGTCTATTTTGTGTGAGTTTTGTCACCTTTCGATTAACCCTGTGAAGTGGGTGCTTAGATAATCTCCATTCTGCAGGTGGTAAAGTTGAGCGTACAGAGGTGTAGTAGTTGCCCAGGTCACAGTTTAGGGGTGGCTGAGCTGGGGTTTAGAACCAGGCCCCCTGTTCCCAGAGCCTGTGCCCTTAACCCCCTTGCAGTATTACCTCTTGGGGTTAAAGATATTCTTTAAAAAAAATTTTTTTTTAAAGATTAAAAAATTATTTATTTGTTTGGCAGCTCCAGTTCTTAGTTGCAGCCTGTGAACTCTTAGTTGAGGCATGTGTGATATTAGTTCCTTGACTGGGGATCAAACCCAGGGCCCCCTTCATTGGGAGCATGACGTCTTAGCCACTGGACCACCTGGGGTGGCCCTAAAGGTATTCTTGAATGTGAGTAACTGTAATAGTAGTAACTAAATAAATTTTGAGTTAAAACTACTATGCTTAAGAATTATTTAATGATTTGTTTTAGTAGTTGTTTAGATTTTATTTGAATTTTCATTTATGATAAAGTGTTGTTGTTCAGTCGCTCAGTCGTGTCTAACTCTGCGACCCCATGGACTGTAGCACGCCAGGCTTCCTTGTCCTTCACCATTTCCCAGAGCTTGCTCAAACTCATGTCCATCGACTTGGTGATGCCATCCAACCATCTCATCCTCTGTCATCTGCTTCTCCTGCCTTCAATCTTTCCCAGCATCAGAGTCTCAGGGTCTTTTCCAGTGAGTTGGCTCTTCCCATCAGGTGGCCAAAGTATTGGAACTTCAGCTTCAGCCTCAGTCCTTCCAGTGAATATTCAGGACTGATTTCCTTTAGGATGGACTGGTTGGATCTCCTTGCAGTCCAAAGGACTCTCAGGAGTCTTCTCCAACACCACAGTTCAGAAGCATCAATTCTTTGGCGCTCAGCCTTGTTTATAGTCCAGCTCTCACATCCATACATGACTACTGGAAAAATCATAGCTTTGATTATATGAAGTATTCACATAAATCAGCAGGAAAAGTAGGACTCTCTCCAGTAGAAAAACAGCCTGGAGACTTCAATAGGCAATTCATGAGTGGGGACAGTGTCCATTCTCTTCCCTGTGGTGTCAGCTCCAGCCTTGCAGATGGCCTGACCCACAGCAGGGCTACATAAAGGCCATTTTATTCCTATAAATTGTTTACATGTCTTAATGAAGCTTATGTAGATTTCTTGACCTTTTTCTTATGTATTTTCTAATGTTGCCTTAATTAAAGAATTGACATTTTTCAAGAAAGTGTTTCTGGTTGTATTGTTAGAAACATTGTATTCTGTGTTCAAGCAAGGATGATGAGGCCTAATCAGTTTTTTCGTATTATGATTAGGAAGCGGTGTATGCCATTTAATGTCATTTCGGTACATAAAATTGATGTTCCTAAATTTGAGGATTATGGCATTGCTGTGTAATTTCTGGCACCTTCTGGTTGCAGTGATGTCAAATGCACTGAGCTGCTTATGCACAAGCTTTTGTGAAGGTTGCTCAGTGAACTCTGAACCGTGCAGACACTGATGTTTCACTGTGTGTCTTTTCCCAGCTTCCATGTCTCTCTTCTCTCTGGGAGAAGTGATTTTGGCCACCTGAGAAATCACAGGGACTCCTGAAGGATGTTGTGAATTACCTTGAGATGTGATGAAACGTATCAGAATGGTGCTTTTGGTGCTGACGGCTAAAATTTGGAGATTAGGAAATAAAGAGTTTTTTGAGTTGGTTTGAAGGAGGTATTCAGGTGATGTTAATGGGCTTCTCATCTTTTGATGTGGGCAGTCAGGGACTTGCTGCAGATAGAAAAGGCAGGAAGGGGAGGAAGAAGAAAAAGGGACACAGGTTGAATGAGGATGACTCAGGGTCAGATCCAGCATGCATTATGGTTAAAGGGAAAGCTATCTCATTCAGCGGGGGGGGGGGGGAGGGGGGGGGGGGGGGGCGGGTTTCTTTAAACTAATAACAATTGACTGAAAGGAAATCCTCTTTTATCTCTCAGGGCTTACATATCAGAGCCCTTGAAACTCTTAGAGTCTGGACCCTTCTCTGTATCCCAAAACCCTCCCAAATAAGGTTGGTCTGATTATCAAGTTCTTTTGTTCTTAACTGAAATGATATACATTTATCCTGAGTTTTATGTTGATTAACATTTCTGATGGACTAGCAATATGTCTAATTGAAAAGAACATTTATTTATTAAATGTAATTGATTTTGGAGATGGTGCAGGTTGGGGCACAGAGAGTGAAATGGGTGTTGAACCCTGCAGCTGATGGCTGTCCTCTGGTCTGCCTTAGTCACTCCTGCCACAGACCAGCCCGCCCATCACAGGGATAACACTGTGCTTCCCTTGGGCGCCTGTTTCCTTTGCTGAGCCCCCAGGAGGCAGAAACCTCCCCTCTCCACCCTTGGTTCTCCTCCCTCTTGCCTGTCCGATAGCACCGGTTCTTGTTAAAAAACAAAAATGGGTAATTTGCTCCAGGAGGAGCTGCTCTCGCAAATTACCACCAACTCAGCAGCTTATGTAACACAAGTTTATTATCGTACAGCTTTGGCGGTCAGAGTCCAAAGTGGATCTTGTGGTGCTAAAATCAAGGTGTCAGCAGAACTGCTTCTTCGGGACACTGTAGGGAGAATCTGGCTCCTCACCCTTCCTGGCTTTGGGAAGCTGCCCTCCTTCCTGGGCCCGTGGCCTGACCACCCTTACCTCCTCGTCTTTGTCACACCTCCCCTGCCTCTGCGAGGACTGGAATGACAGTGTGTCCTCCCAGGTACCCGGACGCTGCTTTGCTGTCTCTGGACCTTTAGCTTAATGACATTCACAAAGTCTCTTTTCCATAGATGGCAACATATTTATAGATTCTATAGATTAGAATGTGGATATCTTTGGGGAGCTAGTTTTTTACCTGCCACAGAAATTTTTAGAATTTTCTGATAAAATACCAGATCACATAACTTCTCCTATATTGGTTGATCATAATGGAGACCAGAAGCTTCCCCGGTGACTCAGCTAGTAAAGAATCTGCCTGCAATACAGGAGACCCAGGTTCAATCCCTGGGTGTGGAAGATCCTGTAGAGAAGGGAATGGTTTCCCATTCCAATATTCTTGCCTGGAGCAATGGAAACCAGAGATGGTGACTACTAACCTTTAGAAAAATCATCATGATTTCCTTTAACATGTAAATATGATTTAATTTTGAAAAGTATGACAAATTTGGCTAATTTTCATTGTGATGTTCTAAGTTAAAATTGGGGAAATATTCAAAGAAAACATGACTTGTATCTAGAGTTTAGTGATAAAATGCTAATGCTATTGAAAAAAAAATCCATCCCACAGTATCCCATCAGAAGTCTTGTTCTCACAAATTGTTTTTAAATATACAGATGTATATATATGAATAACATCTTTCATCTTCATCTGAAAAGGAAAATAAAATGGTCTTTAGATGCTCTTGGAAAGGCTATGCTGTTCTCTCAGTTGCTTTAAGTTGCCTTTAGAACTCCTGAAATTCTTCATCATCCAAGAAAGAAAATGATTAGATCAGTCAGATTACCTGAGAGAAACTATCTTTAAAAGGGGAAATACCATCTGTTTATGGTATATGTGAGGAGAGTATGGCAACCCAATTCAGTATTCTTGCCTGGAGAATCCCCATGGACAGAGGTGTCTGTGGGGCTACAGTCCATAGAGTCACAATGTGTGTCTTTGCGACCCCATGGACTCTAGCTCACTAGTCTTACTGTCCATGGGGATTTTCTAGGCAAGAGTACTGAATTGGGTTGCCATTTCCTTCTCTAGGGGATCTTCCTGACTCAGGGATTGAACCCGAGTCTCTTGTGTCTCCTGCATTGCAGGCAGATTCTTTACCACTGAGCCACTGGGGAAGCCCATATATATGGTGTGGGCTTATAAATACATGTATATATATATATATATATATATATATATATATATATATATATACTTTTTCAGATTCTTTTCCCAGGTAGGTTGTTATATATATACTTTTTCAGATTCTTTTCCCAGGTAGGTTGTTACAAAATACTGGGTGTATGTTTAAACATTTTTTAGACTGCTCTTTTTTTTTCTAGTTTTTCCCCAATATCTATTTCCTTGTAATTTTTTTTAGAATTTAAAACAGCACCTGTTATGTCACAATTTCCATGGGTTCAGCAACTAGCCGTTGCTTGGCAGGTGAGTTCTCTGCCCAGGATCTCATTGGCCTCACTTGTGCTCAGTTTTTAGGGCAGCGTGATATCCACATTGAGCAGAGACTACAGAGATCTCTGGTGGAGAGAATTTAAAGACTAAATATGAACATTTTCGCTAACAAGCTGTATTTTATATATAGTGAGAAGACATTGAAAAAGTAGCCAAAAGGCAGAAAAATGGTCTATTTGAAACCATTCTTTCTTCTGCTTTGAGAATATTTCTGGAAATATGACATTTGAGATGAAGGGAGACATAGACCAACAGCCGGGGAACTTTGAGGCTTGGTGAGTGTTTCCTGCCCACCCACCTGCAGGAGCCCTCCCATAGATGGGGACTCCTTTGGGCTTGTTGATTTTATAGGTGAGGCTCAATAAATCACCAGGATGCTCGTCAGCCAGGAGCCAGAACAATGATTAATAGAGGCCAGGCCTGCAGTGATTCCTAAGGGATAAGGATAAGGGATGTGGATAAGGGATACTGATGTGCTCCAGCTCCTGGGACTCTGCCCACCTGCCCTGCTTGCCTGGGTCTGTCTGTGGAGGCCGCCTCCTTGCCACGTGAGGCGAGGTTGTGTCTCAGGGATTGTAGAGATGTGGCTCTCACTGTCTTCTCGAAGGAGCAGTGAGCTGCTTTTCACGTTTGGTTTTATGCAATGCCAAAAAATACCAGATAAACAATTTCCCAGGTTCATGAAATTTTCATCCATTTATTAACACTTTACTTCCTGTAACTTTGTTAGGGAACTGAATTTACTAAATGTGATAAAAGCTGGACTGAAGTCAGTAGGCAATTTTAGGAAGAAAGGAGCGGGCCTGACACACTGATGAGCCTGGGAGAGTGGTCCTTTTAGGGCGTTTCATTTCTCTCCTCTGAAGGTGCCCCTGTGGTCAAAACTCAATAATTTTGTAGGTAACTTCACATCATTTTTGGAACATGACGGGAATACCGGTAAACAAATACATGAACCCCTGCAGCGTGTACTTTGACTATTTTTGTTCAGTAATATTTTGATTGAGCAATTCAGCTTCTTAAGATAGCATGAGATACCTTGACCAAAATATACCTCTAGAATCAGCCTTGGAGTCCTCCTGGACTCTGGCTGATGTCTGATTGGTTTCCCTGTGTTCAGGGTTTGCTTCAGGCGGCTGGGTGGCACGGTCAGTTAGGCTTTCTTTGTCACAGAGCATAGCTGTGTGTTGTTGACCAACGCTGTTGGGGAAACTGCTGCTGAGCGGGGCTTATGGGGGGTGGCGGTGAAGTGCTCCCTTGGTCCGTCATGGGCTGAGTAGGTAGGATCCTGCTCAGAAGGGCTGTTAGTAGCAGGTGCTTCGTCTGTCCCTAGGATGCTCCCTGCTCATTTTTAATGCAGTAACAGCCCCAAATAGCAGCATTCTGTCATCCCCTGAATCCATCCATTTGTGGAAGGATTTTGATCAAAGAGTGCTTTTTGCTTCTTGTTTATTTAGTGAGACACAGTATCGTATTTCACATAGAAGTACCATATGATGGTAAAAATAAAATTTAAAGTCAAATAGCTCATTTTCTTTATTCATTTTTCAGAGATGTGGATTTTATACTTTAAAAATGAAGTCATGTATAAGAAGTTTCCCTGTATCCACTTACATCTGTATAATAAATGTAATAATAAATTATAATGAGTAATCTCGTTTGTATGTTGGTGCCATCATAATTATATTCATGTTCTTAATTATTTTCTGTTTGGGAGTCAGCTTGAGTTAGTGATACAAAAAGCATGTTTAGACACGATAATTTAAAAAATTGACTAATGGAAGAGAATGATTTCATTTATAATTGAGATTGGCTGTTGGGGAATAAAAGAGCTGAAATAGTTTTAGTGTTTGTAGTTTATTAGGCTTTAAGTAGCATAAGAATTAAATATATTAAAATAGAGTTTAAAAAATATTTGCTTCATAACTGAACAGCTCAAATGAAGTGAATATATTTGTATCGAGGGTGTTTGTGCTGTCGCTTCAGTCGTGTCCGACTCTTTGCAACCTCATGGACTGTAGCCCACCAGGCTCCTCCGTCATGGGACTCTCTAGGCAAGAACACTGGAGTGGGTTACCATTTCCTACACCAGGGGATCTTCCCGACCCAGGGATCAAACTGGCATCTTTTATTTCTCTTGCATTAGCAGGTGGGTTCTTTACCACTAGTGCCACCTGGGAAGCCCTTGAGGTTGTTTCAGTTCAGTTCAGTTCAGTCCATCTGCCAGTCCTTTCCTGGGTAGGTCCCACATCGTTGGATGGGCTGGGCCCGCTGGGGTCTTTGAGCTCCTTTCAGTTCAGTTCAGTCGCTCAGTCGTGTCTGACTCTTTGTGCCCCATGAATCGCTGCATGCCAGGCCTCCCTGTCCAACACCAACTCCTGGAGTCCACCCAAACCCGTGTCCATTGAGTCAGTGATGCCATCCAACCATCTCATCCTCTGTCATCCCCTTCTCCTCCTGCCCCCAATCCTTACCAGCATCGAGGTCTTTTCCAATGAGTCAGCTCTTCCATGAGGTAGCCAAAATATTGGTGTTTCAGCTTCAACATCTGTCCTTCCAATGAACACCTAGGACTGATCTCCTTTAGGATGGACTTGTTGGATCTCCTTGCAGTCCAAGGGACTCTCAAGAGTCTTCTCCAACACCACAGTTCAAAAGCATCAATTCTTTGGTGCTCAGCTTTCTTTACTGTCTAACTCTTACATCCATACATGACCACTGGAAAAACCATAGCCTTGACTAGATGGACCTTTGTTGGCAAAGTAATGTCTCTGCTTTTCAATATGCTATCTAGGCTAGTCACAACTTTCCTTCCAAGGAGTGTCTTTTAAAAATTTCGTGGCTGCAGTCACCATCTACAGTGATTTTGGAGCCCCCCAAAATAAAGTCTGACTCTGTTTCCACTGTTTCCCCATCTATTTGTCATGAAGTGATTGGCCCAGATGCCATGATCTTAGTTTTTTGAATGTTGAGCTTTAAGTCAACATTTTCACTCTCCTCTTTCACTTTCATCAAGAGGCTTTTTAGTTCCTCTTCACTTTCTGCCATAAGGGTAGTGTCATCTGCATATCTGAAGTTATTGATATTTCTCCCAGCAATCTTGATTCCAGCTTGTGCTTCTTCCAGCCCAGCGTTTCTCATAATGTATTCTGCATATAAATTAAATAAGCAGGGTGACAATATACAGCCTTGATGTATTCCTTTTCCTATTTGGAACCAGTCTGTTGTTCCATGTCCAGTTCTGTTGCTTCCTGACCTGCATGAGGTTGTTTAAATATATATTATTCTGAGGTTTGAAGATACTCAAGCATGTTGTAACTGTTTCAGTTCAGTTTTTCACAGAAGAATTTGAGGCCTTTGATGAAGTCCTGCATTTAAAACATTAGTCACTTTATTTAGTGTAAGCGTTTTAGAAGATTAAGGGGTATTTTTTGCAAATAGATACTGGTTTAGATTTGCCCTTTGGAAAATTTTGCCCCTTATCAGCCTTTCATCAGGCTATTTTCTCCTTTTGTAGAATATGCTTTTATGTTTTTGGGTTGCATTTTCTTGTATTTTTAAACTTTTTTCTGAAAAAATTTTTAGACTTATTAGTAAATTCTCATCTTAATTAGAATTAGTTATGGTCTACTTTTTAAAGCAGATAACACATTTGAGTTTATTTCTTTTTTAATTATTTTATATTAATTGAATTATAGTTGATTTACAGTATTATCTAAGGAGTATATTTGTGAAAATGTAACTTTAGTTTTTCTCCTTTTGTGAATCAAGCGTTGTCATGCCAAAGGGGCTTGTGTAAGTCACTGAAGCTATGAGTCATGTCATGCACGGCCACCCAGCATGGACGGGTCATAGTGAAGAGTTCTGACAAAACTTGGTCCATGGGAGGAGGGAATGGCAACCCGCACCAGTGTTCTCACCTGCACAACCCCAGGAACAGTGTGAAAAGTCAAAAAGATATGGCAGGAAGATGAGCCCCTCAGGTTGGAAGGAGTCCAGTATGCTCCTAGGGAAGAGCAGAGGGCAGTTACTAATTGCTTCAGAACGAAGGAAGAGGCTGGGCCTCAGGGGAAAGGATGCTCAGTTGTGAATGTGTCTGGTGGTGAAAGAAAAGTCTGATGTCGTAAAGATCAAGATTTCATAGGAACCTGGAATGTTAGGTGCATGAATCAAGGTAAATTGGAGGTGGTCAATCAGGAGACAGCAAGATTGATATCTGAGAAATTAGGGACATCTTAGAAGTCAGTGAGCTAAAATGGATGGGAACAGGCAAATTTAATTCAAATAGCCATTTTATCTATTACTGTGGGCAAGAATACAGTAGAAGAAATGGAGTAGCCCTCATAGTCAACAAAGTTTGATGTATAGAATTTGGGTACAATCTCAAAAACGGTAGAATGATCTCAGTTCGTTTCTAAGCCAGTTTAGTTGCTCAGTCGTGTCTGACACTTTGCGACCCCATGGACTGCAGCATGCCAGGCTTCCCTGTCCATCACCAACTCCCGGAGCTTGCTCAAACTCATGTCCATTGCATTGGTGATGCCATCCAACCACCTGATCTTCTGTTGTCCCCTTTGCCTCTTGCCTTCAGTCTTCCCCAGCATCAGGGTCTTTTCTAATGAGTCAGTTCTTTGCATCAGGTGGCCAAAGTATTGGAGTTTCAGGTTTAGCATCGGTTCTTCCAGTGAATATTCAGAACTGATCTCCTTTAGGATAGACTGGTTGGATGTCCTTGCAGTTCAAGGGACTCTAAAGAATCTTCTCCAGTACTGCAGTTCAAAAGCATCAATTCTTCATTGCTCAGCTTTCTTTATGGTTTAACTTGTTTCTTCATTGAACATCACAGTAATCCAAGTCTGTGCCCCAACCACCGATGCTGAAGAAGCTGAAGTTGACCAGTTCTCTGACGACCTACAAGACCTTCTAGGACTAACACACACACACACACACACACGTCATTTTCATTATAGGGGATTGGAAGGCAAAAGTAGGAAGTCAAGAGATAAATACCTGGAATAACTGGCAAGTTTAGCCTTGGAGTACAAAATGAAGCAGGGCAAAGGCTAACAGTTTTGCCAAGAGAACACACTGGTTATAGCAAACACCCTTTTCCAAGAACCCAAGAGATGGCTCTACACATGAGCATCACCAGATAATCAATACTGAAATCAGATTGATTTTGTTCTTTGCAGCTAATGATGGAGAACCTGTATACAGTAAACAAAAATAAGACCTGGAGCTGACTGTGGCTCAGCAGCAACGTGGATGCAGCTAGAAATGATCATACTAAGTGAAATGTCAGAAAGAGAATGACACACACCATGTGATACCACTTATATGTGGAATCTAAAATAGGAGAAACATGAACTTCTCTACAGAACAGAAACAGACTCACAGACATAGAGAACAGACTTGTGGTTCCTAAGGGGGAGGGGGTTGGGAAGGATGGATTGGGAGTTTGGGGTTAGCAGATGCAAACTAGTATATATGGGATGGATAAACGACAAGGTCCTGCTGCACAGCACAGGGAACTGTATTCAGTATCCTGTGATAGAGTATAATGAAAAGAATATAAGAAAAGAGAATGAATATATAACTGAGTCAACAGAAATTAACACAATACTACAAATCAACTACAACTAAAAAAATGAAAAAAAAGTGGAGTCAATATACCTGAAGTTATCCAGATTTTGATGTTTCCTTGCTGTGGGACCTTGAACACATCATTTAACTTTTTATTTTGGTGTAGTGTGTTTGGTGAGTAGATTGTATTAGATTAACCTCTAATGTTCCTTCCTGCTTTAGCATTGCACTGATCGCATATTTCAGAACGGGATTTACAAATGATGGCGCTAGTGGTAAAGAACCTGCCTATCTATGCAGGTTAGACGTAAGAGATGAAGTTTCGATCCCTGGGTTGGGAAGATGCTCTGAGGAAGGCATGGCAACCCTCTCCGGTATTCTTGCCTGGAGAATCCCATGGACAGGGGAGTCTGGCAGTCTGCAGTCCACAGGGTCACACAAGAGTCGGATACAACTGAAGTGACTTGGCACACACAGGTTCTTAAAAGACAGGAAAACAGAATTTTTTAAACACAGGATACACAAACTTTTACCCATCATCGAACAAGAAACTCCTTAGAGTTAAGATGTTTAGAATGGAATGGATAATGGATAACTGACATTATGATCTCAGTGTATTACTAATGCAATGCCATGATGTCTGGTGGGGCTGATCTTATCTTGTACAGAAATATGATATTAATATAATACCTAAAATGTGCTCTTTCAGCTGTTTACTAAAAGTACAGGTTGTCGTTCTTTTATTTTCTCTAACCTGACATAGTAAGTACTCCTGGGAGGCAAACATATGCTATAAGAAAGTGAATTAATACTTATCAGTAGGCATGTCATATTTACAATTCCTAAAAGTTTGCAAATTTTAAATGGTTCATGGAATTTCCTGTGTGAAAGTGAAGCAGAGAATAGATTTTTAAGAGACTCTTATAGTTGAAAATGTTTCAAATATGATTTCTTTTTGGTGTTTTTTTAAACATATGTTTATTTATTTGCTTTTGACTGTGCTGGGTGGGTCTTTGTTGGTGGGAGCAGACTCTCTGATTGTAGTGAGGGGGGGTTAGTCCCGAGTTGCCGTGCTTGGGCTTTTCACCTGGGTGGCCTCTCGTGTTGCAGAGCGTGGTCTCCAGGGCGCGTGGCCTCAGCGTTCGGGGCCTCAGCGTTCCGGGTTTAGGGCCTCAGCATTCGGGGCTTGCGGATCAGCCTTTGGGGTGCGGCCTCAGCGTTCGGGGGCGCGGTTCGCGGCCTCAGAGTTCGGGGCGCGCGGCCTCAGCGTTCGGGGACACGGTTCGCGGCCTCAGCGTTCGCGGCCTCAGCGTTTGGGGGCGCGGTTCGGGGGCCTCAGCGTTCGGGGGCGCGGTTCGCGGCCTCAGCGTTCGGGGGCGCGGTTCGCGGCCTCAGCGTTCGGGGGCGCGGTTCGCGGCCTCAGAGTTCGGGGGCGCGGTTCGCGGCCTCAGCGTTCACGGCACGCAGGCTCACGCGCAGGCGCAGTAGCTTCCTGGTGTCCCTGCGTTGCAAGGCGGACTCTTAACCACTGGATTACCAGAGACGCCATTTAATGGGGTTTCTTAGTTCACGGTGGTAGGTATCACTGAAGCTTTGTGTTGGCAGAGGGCCAGTCATCTGTGGAACTTTCTCTGCAACCTCACCAGCTGTCCATGTGAAAGGTGGGCGTTGACTAAATGTGTGCCGACACCCACCAGCAATCAATTTGTATTTTAATCGTCTGCAATTTTTCTTTCCAGTGGGGCTGTGAGGGATGGTATATTGAAGGCTGGAGTTTGTAGGGTGTTTAATTTTACTGCATGATCAGTTCGTCAGTTATAAGGTGGCAGTATTTATGCATTTATTTATGCTACCACCCAGACCACTAGGTTGGGAAACAGGGTTGTTAGTAGAGTCCTGAAGGGTTAGCGTACCTCTTTTCAGATAGCCCCCTAACTCTGGAGAAGATGCCAGAACCCTCTAGAAGCTAGCTTTGCCCAGGGAGGGACAGTGCAGGGCCATGCTGTGGGGCTGCCCCATTCCTCGCATGCTTGTAATGGGGAGACCACCTTGGAATTTTGGGTGGGGTGGCGTCCTGGAGCCGGGAGGGGGGGCAGAAAGCTGCAAGTCCTGGGGCCAAAGGATTAGTGTCTCCCAAGAGGGTTTTGGGAGGAGTGACCCATAGTGGGTGGAGGTGGTCCTTTCACCATCCCTCTGGCCCAGCTGTTGCCATGGCGCCCAGATGCTGAGTGACTGACAGCCTTGGAGGCGGTGGGTGATGGAGGTGCAGCACTGGGGGACCTACTTTACAGCCCAGCGTTTGCCATCATGTTAGGCCTCGTGTAACACATTTGCCATCCAACCATTATTCACAAATTATTGAGATCCTCACCACTGACTAATAACCATGGACTGCTAGCAGGTGGTAGAAAATGTTTTCCAGTGTCTATTATTAGATGGTGCTTCATCTGCTAATTATAAAAATATCAGTGCTTTATTGTTTTTATCCTCTCAGTTAAGGCTGACTAAGGAAAAGCATGGTAGACTGTTTCTTAGTGGCTATGGGAAAATCAGTTTAATTTGGATATCGGTTAGCAAACAACAGCATTTCATGCTGATTCTAGTTTCCTTTATTACAAAAATGTTGGTTAGACTCAATTGTGTGTAATCTCATTATTTTAATTTAGAAAGTGATCACAAAATATTAGATAAATGGTAGAGCATTTTTTTTTCAGTTTTATCCATTATGTTTTTCTTTATAATTATGGGAAAAATATTTTAAGGTTTTTTTCCTTCACTCTGTCAGATTTGGTTAATTTATGATTATGATTTTCTTTGTTTTCATTTCAGACCATTCATTTCTCATGCTCTTTTTTTGTTCCCATACTTGTTGGAGTAGCAAGTGTATTTCTTCAAACAGATCTAAGCAAACTTTTTGTATCTTTGGAAAAAAAAAAAGCAGGCCTGGGAAAATTCAGTTGATTTCTTACATAAAGTATAGGGTTTTAAAAGTACTGTTTGTTATAATTAAAAAATAGGTGTGTGTGTGTGTGTGTGTGTGTGTCTATATATATATATATAGAGAGAGAGAGAGAGAGACTTTACTAGGGTTTGGGTAGGTGGCCTGGGGGTCCTTGGGATGTAACTTGGATGTAGTTCTCTTAGCCCAGGGTCTCGGTTTAGCTTTGTGGCTGTAGAACATGAACCTTGTTAATGCTCCCTGCCCATGGAGACCAACTCGTTCTGGGTGAGTTAACTCTCAGGACACTGACATGTGAGCCAGAATGTCAGTTTATTAATGTACGGTGAAAAGAATGCAGCTGTCAGTTGGACTGGACTTCCGTAATGGATTTTCCCCATCAGAAAAGCTGCAGGAGAGCCGTGCTGTGTGTGAAAGTGGAAAGTGCATAGATGGTGTTGAAGAGCAAAATTTATTTTGATTAACTCTAGTTTATCATTGTTTTCTCTTGTGGTTCATCTTTTGATGTCATATTTAAGAAGTCTTTGCCTGACTTAAGATCATAAAAATTCTTACCCATATTTTCCTCTGGAAGTTTTGTAATTTTGTCTCTTAAATTTAGGACTGGGGTCTATTTTGAATTAATTTAGAAAAATCATTTTGTTCAGATATAGTTGATTTACAATGTTGTAGTTAATTTCTGCTATACACCTAAGTGACTCAGTTATACATATATAAGTTCTCTTCATTTTGATTTAATTTTTATATATGGTACTGGGTATATATGTTAGTTCTAGCACCATTTGTTGAAAAGGTTGTCTTTTCCCCACTGAGTATCTTTGTTAAGGATATATTGACCACAGGTAGTTGGGTCTTTCTGGTCTATTCTTTTTCCATTGACCCATGTGTTTTATTTTAAGCCACATCATTTTGATGATTCTAGGTTTAAGTATTGAAATTAGGGAGCACAAGTCCTACAGTTTTGGCTTTTCTATTCCTTTCTATTTCCATATAATTTTTTTGTGTCAGCTTATTCATTTTTATAAAAAATTTGCCATGATTTTGACTGTGGTTATATTTAGTCTCTAGGTCACTTGCAGAAAATGTAGCCTTGCCAGTGTGAACCTCTGAATCAGTGAATACAGTATTTGTTTAATTTAATTTAATCTCCTTTAATTTCTCTCACCAATGTTTACAGGGGTAATACCTTCCTGGGTAGTAGAGCAGAGCCTGTGAAGTCTGACCTGGGATCAGATCATGACTCTACTGACCGTGTGATGACTTTGGGCAAATCTGTAAAATGGGGACAGGGCCTCATGGTTCCATGGACAGGGCAGGTGAAATAATGTGTGTGAAGTGCAGAGTTCAGCGTGGAGTAGAAGTTGATCGTCCCCATTGCTGCCCTGTTGTCCTTACTGCCCGCCGGTGGCAGCCTGGGGCGGCTGGCATTCCCGCCACACTGGCCCAGCCCCCGCTGGTCCGGGGCACCTTGGGGCACCTCTCAGCCCCTCCTGGTCACGAGGGGGCAACCAGTGCACACGCCCCCTCTTCCGGCTCTCTGCCCCCTGACCTTCTCCAGGGGTCCTGTGGTGTCTTCTCTTTTCTGTCCATATTACATCACTGATTAGACCACAGCTTTCCTTTGCATTCAGTCCATCTTTTCCTGATTTCCAGTCTCGCTCTCTTCTTTTTGGCCTGGAAGATGTTGCCCTAAGTGTTCTCCTGTCCCAAGTGTGTGATGAGCTCTCCTACTGCGTGTTGGTTGGATGAGTCTCACTTGTGGGGTTTGGGGGCTCCCTCGCTCCCCATCTCCTCAACTTCCTTTTGAGTGTTTTGTAGATTGCATAATAATTTATGTTGATTAGGACAGCATTATTTTTAAAACAAAATTCACATTTTATTTAGGTTGAAATAAACCTTACAAAATTGATTTTCTTCACCAAAAATAAGAGCAGTATTTTCTGTATTATTCCTAGATAAACTGCAAACACTTACTTTCGTAGGTTTTCTAAGTTTCTGCTTGTAAATCAAGATGAGACAGTAGATACAGTCGTGGAAAAAACGCAGAGAAAACAGAGAAATCAGTTGTCAGTATCCACGGCCTCTTATCCTTTCTTGATTATGAAAATGAAGTGTTCAACATATACCTGTCCAAAAGCTTATGAAGCAAAGGGATGTCACCAGCAACAAGTAGATATGAAACAGCAACGGCTGGCTCTTCCATTCAGACTTTATAACCCATTCCTTTCACTTTATTTAATAAAGACACAAATCTGTACTGAAATCCTTGTTTGGCGAGCTCACACGTCTCTTAGAGTCTGATAATTTTCTCAGCTGTCCCTTAGAGATTTTTAACAGCGTACTTAAAGATCAGTCATGAATTTCACTGTAATGTTTTGTAAAATAAATTCCTTCCTCCCATGCCTCCTCAAAATTTATTTCTTCGGCAAACTGCTAGCTCAGTACCTGACAGCTGGATCCATAGTGATAGCCATTATATCTGAAACGACGTCACTAAAACAGTCCCACACTGCCATTAGTAGGGATCACATGGGAGTGTGGCATGGAGACTGTCACTGCTGTCTTCTGGAAGAACAGTTGCTCTTCACAGCATGGGATTTCAAACCGGCCGTTTAAACGGGCAAATTATTGGGACTTCCCTGGTGGTCCCATGGTTGGTGCTCGGCAGGGGGTTTGGTCCCTGCTCAGGGATCTAAGACCCCGCGTGCTACAGTGGCTGAGCCTACAAATCCATGTGCCCCAGTGAAAACCCACACAGCATAGCAGAGACGGTGCACAGGTCAGAGCTGGTGTAGCCAAGTTAGTAAATAAATAAATATTATAAAACCCCAAACAGGCAGATTATCAATGACTAATGTATTCAATGGGGGGCCTGCAGGTCAAGATACTCAGTGACTAAGTGGCCTACATACACCTTACAGCTTTTCTATGAGATATTTTCAAACTTCATAGAGAGTTTTTTTCAAATATCAAATACAAGAGAAAACCTATGTTAAAAGTTTCTTTGTTTCTTTGTATTTCCAGTGGCTTCTCAGTTATCTGTAGGAACCTCTGACTTGCTTGTGTAGAGTTTGATAGCTAGATCTACTGTTAAATTCAAATCATATTTTATGTCTGAATGTATGTTAAGCAAAGCCAGGTCACTGGACATTTGGTCTGTCAGAGTGTTCCTCGGGTGTGCCTTGAGATGCTTTCACCCATTTGCATAGAATTCATTCTCAACCTTCATCATAGGAAGACTACATCAGATATTTAGCAATGCCTAAACTTTGGGAAAAAATGATGTCTGGCAGATGAAGGGCTTCATAAATAGTGGATGGGAGCTCTTTATCTTTCCCTCTGTGTTTCCACTTGGTTCTCCAACAGTGCAGCTGAGCTGAGAGCGTGCCAGGATTAGGTGAACCACTTCTGTACATGCCAGCATGGTGCTCTTCCGGTGTATTGAACTGGAGCTGTCACATGATACAGGGTGGGCTTCCCTGGTGGCTCAGCTGGTCAAGAATCCGCCTGCAGTTCAGGAGACCCCGGTTCCATTACTGGGTCTGGAAGGTGCCACTCCAGTATTCTTGCCTGGAGAATCCCCGTGGACAGAGGACCCTGGTGGGATTGCCTGGAATCACAGAGCTTAGCGACCACACACAGCACAGCATGATTCAGGGCACCCAGAGATGAGCATTTAAGAGCACGGGGAAGCTGTTCTGAGAAATGTCTTTCAGTTCCTGACCAATGTGTTCCATTGTTGGAAGACTTGGAGTTTCTTTATAGTAACTCTCAGAGGTTAGCTGAGATCTCAGATTACTGTGCTGAGCTCTGCTGCACCATTTCCCTGAGCGTTTCATCTGAATATCAGTATATGTATTTAAAAATGTTTTGGCCGCCCTGTGTGGTGTGTAGGTTCCTAGTTCCCCAAGCAGGGTTGAACTCATGCCCCCTACCTTGGGAGCAGGAAGTCTTAACCCCCGGACCACCAGGGAAGTCCCAGTGTATTTTAGGCATTTATGCAGGATATATATTTGTACATTTTCCCATTTCTGGGAGAGTGGGGGGCAGCAGGGTGAGATATTTGTGTTTTTTTCTTCTTACATCTTTTAAAGATGTGAGTGCTGTTGCAGAAAATAACGTGGCGTGGTCTCAGTCAGCTTGTAGTTTTCATGTTCCTCCTGGTTGTCCGGATGCAGGACGCCGGTTGTTTGGGAGGTACACCCTGCGCTCCTGCCCACCCCTGAGGGGCTTTCACTGGTGGCATTCTCCCTCCCAGGGACCCCAGGGCAAGGGGAGGATTTGGGGCTCCTTTCTCACGTCTGCCTCCGTGCACACACTCAGGAAGAGTGTTCTGTGTTTAGCATAAGATACTCTACTTTTTTCTGAATCATCAAATATTATGTTTTGTTCAGTAGTAATTTTATTTGTTTAATTGAACTATCGTTGATTTAAACTGTTGTGTTAGTTTCAGGTGTACAGCAAGCTGATTCAATTATGCACACATATGTGTGTGTATATATATGTGTATATTCTTCAGATTCTTAATTTCATTATAGGTTTTTACAAGATACTGAATGCAGTTCTCTGTGCTATACCGTAGGTCCTTGTGGATTTTCTGTTTTATATATAGTGGCGTGTATCTGTTAATCTCATGCTCCTAATTTCTCTCTCCCTCCTTTTCCCTTTGGTAATTCTAGGTGTGTTGTCTGTGTCTGTTTCTGTTATTATAAATAAGTTCATTTGTATTGTATTTTTGATTCCAATATAAGTGACATCATATGATACTTGTCTTTCTCTGTCTGACTTTTCAATATTTATTTTAGAACAAAATATGCCGCTCCCTAACCATGTAATCCTGGGGAAACATGTATTCCATCTGTGTCTGCTTCCTTGTCTTAAAACGCGTGTATGTGGGAACTTGTACCCATATATTTTGAAGATTATATTGAGTGAAGCCCTCAGAACAGCCCTGGAACATGGCAGGTTCTCAGTAAATGCTGGCAGCCTATTTTATTCCAGTTCTTTGAAGATGGACATCCTATATATGCTCCATTCAGTGAAAATCATTTAGCCAGATCAAGGGTTTAGCTAGTTGTTTCATTCTTTAATCATCCTGCTTACATAGGAAATGCTGAGTTATTTTTCTTTTTCAATGTTAATGCCTTTGTTTGTACTTGCGAGTTGGTATCACTCCTGCAGTCGCTTTGACTCCATGGTTTCATTATTTTCTAATACTAGGTCATGTCAAGTTCAGTTTTATTTATCAAAATATCACGGAAATTTTATTGGATTGGCCGAAATGTTTGTTTGGGTTTCCGTAAGCCATAAGGGAAAAATCCAAACAAACTTTTTGGCCAACCCAATATATTCAAATATTGACTCTGAATTTCCAAAGATCCTGTGTGTTACCTTGTTTCTCCATAAACTCAATGAGTTACAAGGAAGGTATTTGGTTTGCTCATCACCGCAAAGGAAATCGCAACTCCTGGCTTCTTGTTTGTTTCTCTTGTCCCAGATGATTTTGTTTCCTTAGAAACTGCATGATACACATGATTTGTGCATCGTGGATCAAGTAAGCGTAAGCACTCACTCAACTATTTGAAACTTGTTTTAAAGACTTCAGAAGTAACCTGAAGTGATTTTAATGATTAGGTGCTCACTTATGAGTAAATATACATTTATTTAAAGAATTAAAATTAAATTATGAAATGAAAGATCTGGAAATGATCTTTGTTCATCAGTCTCTTCCAGATGTTATACTCCAGGAAGAAGTTTGATGAAAAGTAATTCAGAGGGGTCAATATCATTTCTGGACTTCCTGGTGGCTCAGTTGGTAAAGAATCTGCTTTCAATGCAGGAGACCCAGGTTTGATCCCTGGGTTGGGAAGATCCTCTGGAGAAGGGAATGGCTACCCAGTCCAGTAATCTTGCCTGGAGAATTTCATGGACAGAGGAGCCTGATGGGTTCCAGTCCATGGGGTCACAAAGAGTCGGACACGACTGAGTTACTAACACACACAATATCATTTCTGTATTTTTGCCAGTAAATTCAAAATCAGGCGAGCAGTTTCAGCTTGAAATGATAGATATGGCTAACTTAGTCTGATGACCACCCAGACATGATGACAAAAGGTTCATTAAGGACCATGACGCTTGAATGAAAGTTAAAACACTGCTGGGAAAAATATTCCACAAAGAAAAAGAAAAAAGGAAATACAGAACATTAAGGCAGAATCCAAAATTCCATTTTCATATGCAAAAGGACATCAGCAAAAGTAGCTGATTCTACTTTTTATGAATCAGTAATGGGCAGAAAGTGTTCTTATTTGTAAAGGATTACCAGCTGTTACTATTATCAGATTTAGAAGCTTTAAGAAGGTCCGTGGAGGATCAGAGTTTGGTATAATATAGACGTGCCTATCTCCCCTGTGAACAGGTATGTGATGGGTTACTCCATGTGGTCACTGGGGCCTCACCTCGTCTGTGATATGGTCCTAGAAGAAGGAACTGTTACAGAGAAATTCAGGTAAATCTGTATCTCACCTTCGCCAACTTTAATTGTCAAAAGAGACTGAGATATATTTAAAACGTCCCAGGAAATTGAGACGTTTTTAGAATAACCAGTGTAATATTTTCTGTTTCTTTCTTCTTTTTAAATTTGTATATCACTGAAAAACTTCAGCAGTGCCAAAACGTTTGTCTTTGTGTACCTAGGGTCATAACTACCTTAAAGACATCTTTTTTTTTTTTTTTACATTAAAAAAATCTTACATTAGTGACCCCCTTTTTCAGAACTGGATTTCAAAGTTGTTGCCATAATCTGTTCAAGATTAGGAATTGTCTAAATCCTACAGATTTCTGGATGACAGATGATCTGGCTGATTGCCATCCGTTCAGTCCTTAAGTTCAGAAATAATTGTAGTTAGAGCCCTTGACCTACCTTGCTACTTAATTATTCAGAATATATACACAGTACAGACTATCTGATACCTTGGTTTCATTAATGAAACCTGTATTTTAAATGATATGTTGAAATTCATGCAATGAAGAGAGTGACTACATTATAATCATGTGAAAGACTTAGTTCGGTCCTGTATTTGGAGAGTCAGTGAGTTTGGGTCATGGCCTTTGACCTCTGTTCTTTGCGTTCATGTGATGGGAGACTGCCTCCATTCCCAGTGCCGTGACTCCCACACTGGGGAGTTAGTTACACAGCAGTCATACCTCTGCAGCCAGGTTCCCCGTGACCCCAGAAATCCCTGTGTGCTGCATCCTGGTGAGGTGAAGTGTAAGTCCGTCAGCCATGCCCCTCTGTTTGTGGCCCCATGGACGGAAGCCCGCCAGGCTCCTCTGTCCATGGATCCTGCAGGCAAGAACACTGGAGTGGGTTGCCCTTCCCTTCAGGGGATCTTTCCAACCCAGGGATCGAACCCAGGCCTCCTGCCTTGCAGGCAGATTCTTTACCATGTGAGCTACCAGGGAAGCCCATTGCCTCCTGGGGAATGTTCTAAATCTTTAACAGAGGACGGTGACATCTTAGAATGTTCTAAAGGTCTCTACACTGTTAGTCAGCATTTGAGCTCTTGCTGTCAGGATGGGTGTCAACTTGCGGGTCAGCTTGGTCTGCTTGTAAGGGTCACATCAGGGGATGGACTGGCATTTCCTTCTGGCTTTCTCCTTTTGAAAGGGAGTTCTGCCTCTGATCATCAGGGAAACATTTGGTAGATGTTTGATAATTGGTGAAATTCCATAGAAGCTGCTTATTATATTCAGATTATTTAATTCAAGACAATCGTATAAATTATTTAAGGTGATCCTATAAATTCTCCCCTATTATATTTTGCAGTCTCCCGAACACTTAAGAGACAGGTGTATTTAAGCAATGGTGCTTCCCAAGTGGTGCAGTGGTAAAGAATCCACCTGCCAATGCAGGAGATGTGGGTTCAATCCCTGGATTGGGAAGATCCCCTGGAGAAGGAAAATGGCAACCCACTCCAGTGTTCTTGCCTGGAGAAACATGTGGACAGAGGAGCCTGGTGGGCTGCAGTCCATGGGGTCGCAAAACGGACACGACTGAGCGACTGAGCACTCACACATGTCACTATTACAGAGAATAAGGAAGGGAAAATAAAAAACACTTCCCCTGGAAAAGAAATAACCAAGTACGGTTGCAGCATACATTTCAAGAGCATTTCCAAAGGGAATAGACTGTTTTCCAACAGTTAGTGTCATTGCCCAGTGTTCTCGAGTCAGGCCATGGTATTCAAAGAGGACCGGAGTTTATCATTTGGCTCTGGCCTCTCTAAATTCACTCTCCTCGCCTGCAGAATGAGGTTCATATCCACTTACAGGGTTTTTGTGAGAAGGAAATGGGACAATACAATGCAAACAGGCAGCCCCAGCCGGCCACTCTCCCTGCACAGATGCTCATGCCCGGTGCAGTGGAGTATTTGGCATCATTCGTTAGCATTGTACTATACTGTATGATATTTCTATGTTCTGGGCCTTCTTAAATATAATTATTTTCTTCTTTTCAAACTGAATTTTGACCTTTTCAAAAATCTGGAATTCGCTGAAGACAGGGAATTTTCCAGCATTTCATGAATGGTGGTGTTTATGTTGGATTGGCTGAGAGCCAGGTGGCAAACACCACTGAAAAGGAGACATAAATTTTCCCCTTTACAAGAGACCGCATGGTGACCCTTGCCTGCCCTTGGCCGTGGATATCAATGGGAGTAATGTTTGTAGCGCAGGGGAAAGGTCTTGCTGCTCAACGTAAGGCCATGTGTTCTCTGAGATGCATTAGTATGTTCCCATGAGCTCATGTTTGACCTAAAAGGTGTCTTTGTCTTGAGGTCCTTGGGGTCTAGCTAGTCGTAGAGGATCAATATTTGGTACAGTTCTCAGTGGTTAAATTTTATGAGAATATATTGAGTTTGCTAAAAAAAAAAAAACTAGTGGTATTAAAGCCCAAACAAAAATATTTATTGAACTCTTCTTACATGTTACACTTTGTTAAAGTATTTTTGTTAAGAAGTTGATTCTTGTTACCAAATTTAAAAGATTTAATTAATAAAGCATCACAAGTCAACTATAATAAAGTATAATTAAAAAGAATGAAAGATTGGTTTAAGTTTTTTCCTTAAGAGTTTTAAGTGTAATTGAACCCATCAAGTTAATATATTTTTTCTTCATTGTCCATGGAGATGAGAAAATGTCATTCTATTTATAGAATTATATCCTAAAATTTAAATATAGTTCTTGTTATGTAATTCATGTCATAATTCATTCTTCTTATAATGCTCAGTTTTCAGACCCATTTTCTGACTGTTCCCTAAATATAAAAGGTAAGTAGATTGATGAAAAAACAAATAATCAAGAAGGAGAAATAGAAGTGGATTTTAAGAATTAGAAATCAGCTTTAGTTTCTCCCTTAAGATTTATTGTGTGACATGTATCTGCAGACTGATAATTTTTTTACTTGAGTTTCTCAGAAATTTCATTATGTATAAGTCCTTTATGCGTGTGCCAAGAGTCTTTGATTTCTCCGTGTTATAATAAGGGTGAAGTTGCCTGATCTAGGGGAAAGGAGGGTTTTAATTCTTTTCTGAATATTTTATAAAAAAAAGATATTCCTGATCCTTGTCTAGCTTGTGAATAATGCATATAAACAAACATACTCCCAGTAGGAAAGCAGAGTTTATAAGGCCCTTTCATATCATAATCTTTAGTTTTCCTCAAATAACAATAACTGCTCATCTTATAGTAAAGGGCTCAGAGGTTAAAGTGTTTTGTTTTGGTTTAACAGTTGACGTTGCTTAAACAAGTTTCTCATGAGAAACAGCCCTTGATCCTGGCAAGATGTGTAAATGCACTGTTAAATGCATCACTGTCCTCTGGATGGGATCCTGGAACAAAAAGAGGACATTAATGAAAATACCACTGAAATCCAAATGAAGTCTAGAGTTTCATTTTTTAAAAAGTACATAAAGAGTTAAAAATTTGGTGGTGGGGGCTCAGAACACAAGACAAAAAAATGTGATGGGCAGCCGAACAGATGAAAATGTCACATGTGTGCAAGTAGGTATAAGGCTTTAAAAAAATTGTGCTATTGCTTTTAGTAGGGAAACTGGTAATAACCTAAGTGTCCGTCAGTGTTATAATGGATAAACACTGAGTTGTGTAATTGGGCGGTGAGTGCTGCATATCAGTCAGAAAGCTGGTATTGTGTCAGCATAGTTAATTGTGAAGTTAATGTCAGTAAATAAAGCAAGGTACCAAAAAAAAGCCTTCTTTTTGAATATTTTAAAGACACTTTATTTAAACATTACATACACATTGTTACAAAATCTAACAGGACAGAAGATTTATAATGAAAATGCATAGTTTCACCTTCACTTCGTCGCTTTTCCTGTCCCTAAAAGCCTTTGGGAATCATGTCTTGGTTTCTCTGGTGGTTCCTTCCAGGTCTCTAAATAAGATATTTATGTTGCTCTTTATATAACCAGACTAACTGTAGACATCTTCTGTGAATTCCTGTTGTGGTAGGTGCAGAGTTACCATGCGTATAGAATGTGTTTTTCGTGATTCTGTTTTTGGTGCACTTCTGGAGTCTGTTCCATGCGTTGTCCGCTGGGCTTTCTGGAGGATGAGTGTCTCTCTTGACCTCCCTCCTCACCACCCCCACCCTGCCTTCTGCCAGCAGACGCCGCCCAGCCCTTCCTTTGTCCTCTTGATGTGATCATGTCATTCATTTGTATTTTGTGTTCACCGATCAATATTTTGTGTTCACAGCCTTGTGACTCAGTAAATGCTGCTCACAGCTGAAACATGGAATAGATGTGATGACTTTCTCTTCCTTGACAGCTTTTTATAATATTTCCTGGAGTTAATAGTCATGTTGCTTTTTGCTCCATTTTTGATGTGCTTACCACACATCCATCCCCAGATTGTTGCCAGTTGTTAGAATTTTTCTCCCAGTACAGTGTTTCTCCTCTGAGAAAGGGGCGGGGAGGATACATTCTGTGAGACCTCAGTGGTCTGGAAGCTTTTGTGATGTGCTTACACGTTATTGCTAATCTCCAGGTTGGCAGTTAATTTTCCTTCACAATTTTGAAAGTCTGATCTGTTGTCTTTGAGCTTTCACTATTGCTGTTAAGAAATCTCAAAATCTTTTTCCCTCTCTGTCTGTCTCTTTTTTTTTTTCCCTGGGCAGTTTTAGGGCAGTGATTCTCATTCCTGGGTCCAGTTTAAAGTTGCCTGGGAGCTTTGACCAAATCCTAGTATGAGAGGTTTTGAAATAATTGGTCTGGATTGGAGCCCAAGCATAGGTATTTCAGGAAAGCTCCTTGGTAGTTCTGATTTGCAGGCAGAGTTGAGAAGCCCTGTTTCAGGGTCTTTTCTTTGTCTAGAATACAGTGGCTTTTCATGATGCATTGTGATGGGGGTCTCTTCATCCATTATGGCAGGTGCTTGGTTGTCCTAAAAATCTGTAAATTTATGATCTTTAAATTTGGGAAGATTTTTATTTTCTTCCTTCAAATTTCCCTGTTCTACTGTTTATAGATTCTGTACTTCCATCTTTCGTTTTCTGTGCTATATTTCAGTCGTGTCTGACTCTTTGCGACCCCATAGACTGTAGCCCACCAGGCTCCTCTGTCCATGGGGACTCCAGGCAAGAGTACTGGGGTGGGTTGCCATTCCCTCCTCCAGGGCATCTTCCCAACCCCGGGATCAAACCCAGGTCTCCCGCTTGGCAGGCGGATTCTTCACCAGCTGAGCCTCCAGGGAAGCCCTCCATTTTCCGTAACTTTCTGTTTCTTGTTTTGGTTTCCATTGAGTTTTTCTTCTTTACTGTATTTTTATTTTTGAGAAATTTGTGTTCTTGGTTCTGAATATTCTATTTTATGGACTCTTTTCTCTCCCATCTTTATTGAGGTCATGGTAATTGACATATACCATTGTGTCAGTTAAAGGTGTACAAGGTGATGATTTGATACATATATATTGTGAAAAGATTACCACAGCAAGGTGAGTTAACACATCTGTCACCTCATATAGGTACCTTTTTTTTGCGATAACAACATTTAAAATTTATTTTCTTAGTGGGAAGAATGGAGTGGGAGTTTGGGATTAGCAGATGCAAACTATTATACATAGAATGGATGAACAACAAGGTCTTACTGTATAGCAGAGGGAACTCTATTCAATATCCTGTGATAAACCATAATGAAAAAGAATATAAAAAGAAAATGTATATGTAGGTATAATTGGATTACTTTGCTATACAGCAGAAATTAATACAATAGTATAAGTCAAGGGTGCCTCAACAAAATAAATTTATAGATTTACTCTCCTAGCACCTTTGAGGGATGTAGTGCAGCGTTGTTGACTGAAGCCACTGTGTTCTACACTAAAGTTTGTACCTTTTGACTAGTATCTCCCCATTTCTTCCACCTCTCTGCCATCAGTCTGACCTCTGTTTCTGTGAGGTTTTTTTTTTTTTTTTTAAAGATTCCCCATGTAAGTAAGATCACACAGTTGTTTCTCCCTGTCTGGCTTAGTTTCCTTAGCATGATACTCTCAGGGTTCATCCGTGTTGTGGCACATGGCACGATTTCCTGCTTTCTGTGGTTGAATAATATTCCATCGTATAAATGGATGCCGCGTTTTCTTCATTCATTCGTGGTCGCTTGGATCATTTCGACATCTTGGCTATTGCGAGTAACATTGCAGTGAACAAGTAAGTGGAGACGTTTCTTCAGGACAGAGGCTTCCGTCTCTTCAGCTGTGTACACAGAAGAGGGCTCGATGCGTTGCCCGGCGGCTCCACTTCAGGTTTCCGAGAAACCTTCACACTGCTCTCCACAGAGACTGCACCGGTGTGCCCTCCTACCAGCAGTGAAGGAGGGGTCCCTTTTCTCCGCATCTGTAGTCGTCCTCGTTATCTCTTACCTTTGTGACCGTGTCCTTTCTGGCGGGTGTGGTCTCGTGTTTTGCTGAGGTTTGGCTTGTTCCACTGATGATCGGTGATGTTGAGCATCTTTCCGTGTGCCTCTTGGCGCGGATGGCCTTGAAGTTTCATCTGGCCTCCTCTCTAAGGATGGCAGTGACCTTCTGCCTAGTTTTCACCTCCCTTCCCAGTTCTCTCTCCTCTAAGTTTGTTTTAAAAAATCCATCATTCGCATCAGTGGCCGCTTCCCCTGTTAGAGGCCTTCCTCAGCACTCTCTTAGCTGCTTGCTTGCTCATGTTGGAAAGCTGACTGAGAGGTTCTGTCTGTGTGGGCGACACAGCAGCTTTAGCCTTCGCTCCGGGATGATCTGGCTGGGCCATTGCATCAGAGTGGGGGTGGGGGGGTCCCTGCTGTCATTGTCTTGGGGTCTTTTCTCCTGGGGCTGCTCAGATTCCCCAGAGAGTATGGTTTTCTGCACCAGCTGAGGGGACTGAGTGGGCAGAAGGTGGGGGGTATGTCCAGATTAAAAAAATGCATTGTATGTTGGAGCATGGTTGATTTCTAGTGTTGTGTTAGTTTCAGGGGTACAGCAGAGTGATTCAGTTACATCTTTGTATGTCTGCTCTTTCAGATTCTTTCCCCATATAAGTTGTTACAGGGTACTGAGCAGAGCTCCCTGTGCTATATACAGCAGGTCCTTGTTGATTATATACTTTGTATATAGTGGCTGTAAATGTTCATCCCAGCTCCTAATTCATCCCTCCCCTCGATCTCTCCCTTTGTTCACTGTGTCTGTGAGTCTGTAAAGAAGTTCATTGGTACCATTCGTAAAACTGCCACGTATAAGTGATATGCCACACTTGTCTTCCTGTGACTTGCTTCGCTTTGTGATCTTCGGGTCCAAGAGAGCGTCCGGTTTTTGTGTGACCTCACTCTTCACTGCCTTTGGCATCTGTGTCTCCAAGAGAGAGGCCCTGTCTCTCTCTGTCTCCAGGGAGGGCCTGCAGCCTTTGTTGGTCGGGCCCTCACGGAGGCTGGGGGGCCTCCCTCTGAGACCCCCTTTGGTGTCACGCCCGCCCCCTCCCCGCCAGAGCTGCTGGTCCGTCAGTTTCAGATCCGTGGGAAGTCTGTCGGGCAGGGTTTCTGCTCCTGCTGCTGGCTGAGGCTCTAGCTTTTTTGCTTTTTGGCTCCCAGATCTTGGGTTTTTTTAAAAAATGTATTGAAGTGTAGTTGGTTTCCCAATATGGAGTTAATTTCTACTGTGTAGCAAAGTGACTCAGGCATACGTTTGTTCTTTTTCATATTCCTTCCCTTCATGATTTGTCACAGGATATTGAACATAGTTCCCAAATCTTATTCTTAACAACTCCTTTTTCTTTCTCCTTGTTTGTAGGAAGAGACCACCCCAAAATAGATCCCCTCACTGTCAATGTAGTGGCTTTCAGGAGAGGAGACGTGAGCTCAGAGTTCAGCTGCCCTGTTTAATCAGAACCGAATCCTCTGATTATGAGAAGTGAAAGGTAGATGACAAAAGGCCTGGTTGTCATCATGGCTCCGCTCGGCACACCAGCCCTCTCACCAGCCCTCCAGCTGGGCTCCTTGGTGTGTGCGTGTCTGCAGAGACCTGGCAGGGCCCTGTGTTTGCTGCTGTTTCCCGGTAGATCTGGCTGCCGCTCGTTGGACTCAAGAGTTAAATTTGGAAAAGTTATTTAAGCTCTTCTGGTACAGTGCAGGTTGACAGCCGGTATTAAAATAAAATGTTGAGTTTAGAAACCCTAAAAATGCTGCGTTGGTTTTCACCAAAAGAGCGTGTGTGTGTGTGTGTGTGTGTGTGTGTGTGTGTGTGTGTGTGTGTGTGTGCTAAGTCGCTTTGGTTGTGTCAGAGTCTTTGTGACCCCATGGACTATAGCTTGCCAGGCTCCTCGGTCCATGGGATTCTCCAGGCAAGAATACTGGAGTGGGTGCCGTGCCCTGCTCCAGGGCATCTGGCCCACCCAGGGATGGAGCCCACATCTCCTGCATTGGCAGGCAGGTTCTACCACTAGCGCCACCTACATTTTCTCCTGAAATCACTCATTGCCTGTATTGGCATTTTAAACATTCTTATTTTATCTGTATCAGGTCTACCTCACCCAGATGTCATGAAGAAAAGTTAGAAATTACAACTCATGTGGGTTCCTTGTGTGATGTTTCATTTTAAGACATTTTTCTTCCTCTGAAGAATTGATAACAGCATCTTAAGGAACTTTTACTAAAAATAGTTTTGGAGATAAGTTTTTGTCACGACTTACGTATCAGGGACATTGTGTACCTTCTTCACTGAATACTCATTTAAATTGAAAAAAGCAGCCTGAAATTAGGCCGTATTTGCTAAACGTAAAGCTAGATGTTTAATGTTTACACACACTAACCAGGAACTTCCATTTTTGCAGTAAATATTTTTCTCCTCTTCAAAAGCATGTGGTTTTTTTGGTTGTTAGAATTCTCTTCGGGTAGTTTGATTTTCCTATGTTTTATTTGCAAAAACTTAAAATCTGTAGAAAAGTTGAAAGAATTCAGTGAGCGCTTTGTGTGCCCTTCACCTGGTTGTTTAGCTTCAGTGTTCATGATTATTAACATTTTGGTGCCTTTGTACGATGTCTCTATGTTTTTAATTTTTTCTGAACCATTGAACATTGCTTATACTTATGACACTTTGTCCCTAAATAATTACATATGTCCTCAGAATATGGAATTTCTCTTATATAATCAGCATACTGTTTTCATCCCTAAGAAAATGTCTGTAATAGTGTCTAATATATAACACACGTTCTTCCCTCACTTTTCCCAACTTTTCCCTCCCATCCTCCTCTAGGCCCCCAGGACCCCAAGGTTTTGCCAAGGATTGCATGTTACATTTGATTGGTAAATATCTTTAGTCTCATTTATTCTAGAAAAGACCCCTCCTTACCAGTTGTCTGAAGAATGTCCCTCAGTCTGGATATTTTATTACGATCCTCGCTTGATTCATTGCTGTTATAAAAACAGTGATCGTTTCTTTCTCATTTATTAGCTGGTGTTCTTCTGTACAGAAGACCGTTCACCCCTCCCCTTGCTTTTCTTTTTTAAACGTCACTGTGTAGTCATAGATTCTTTTTTTGCTCAGTGTGTTAGAATCCATTACCGCTGCTATTCTTTTTGATGCCTAAATTGTCCCAGGTTTGGCTAGTGGGAGCCCTTGCCGCCAGCTTCTGTGTTTTTTTCCCACCATGTTCTTGCTAATCTTGAAGCATCCCTGTTTTCTGGTGCAAGATATTTCCAGTTCACCTTGTGCTTTCTCTGCCCTAGATCTGCAAATCAGGTATCCAAAGAGTCCTGGCTCATTTTGCTGGGGATTTGTTCTAACTTAGAAGTTGAGATCTGGGAGCTAGATGCCTAAATTATTGTTATCTGGTTACCACTGCTCTTAGGGCCTTTTAATGGAAGTAGCTAGGAAATAGATTCCTGTTTTCTTTGGATATTTCTTGTTTTTATAGACCCAGGAAATTATAGCATAAGTAGAAAGATTTTATTCTTTTAAAACTAAATTTTTTTTAATTGGAGGATAATTGCTTTAGAATGTTGTGTTGGTTTCTGCCATCTAACTACACAAATCCGTCATGATTATCCCTCCCCCCACTCCCCGCCCCTGTAAGTCAAGTCATCACAGACCTCCGGGTGGGGCTCCCTGTGTCACCGAGGAACTCCCACCAGCTGTCTGCTTTACATGTGGTGGTGTATGAATGTCGATGCTCCTCTCTCAGTTTGTCCTAATCTCTGCTTCCCTCGCTGTGACCACAGTCTGTTCTCTACGTCTGCGTCTCTATTTCTCCCTCGCAAATGCGTTCCTCATTACTGTTTTTCTAGATTCCATACATATGTGTTAATACAGGATATTTGTTTTTCTCTTTCTGACTTACTTCACTCTGTATAACAGGCTCAGACTGATCCACCTCATTAGAAATGACTCAGATTCGTTCTGTTTTACGGCTGAGTAATATTCCATTGTATACCTGTACCGCATCTTTATACATTCATGTTGATGGTGATCTAGGTGGTTTTCATGTCCTGGCTGTTATGAATAGTGCTGATGCCTGCTTTCAAGTCATAAACTTATTAGTGATGCTCACTATTTGAATCTGATATCATGGGGTTCCTTTTTACTTTCTCTGGTTTTAACCTTTTGGTTCCTACCTACCTGCATTTATTTTATATATAACCTAATCGCTCTTTCCTACAATATACACGGAACAACGCCTCTGTTACTACATCTTATCCTTACCAGTCTCATTTGGTTTCAAGGTCCGGAGGCTCTCCCAGGCTGCCTGCTAGAAATGGATGAAAGGATAAAGGATTTAATGTAGGCATGAATGGTGGCCCAGATCTAAGGCAGCGTTTAGAATCAGCTGCTTGTGTCTCCCTGCTGTGCTGGCCTTGGGTAATGTTACGTTTCATTCCAGGTGTGTCTGCTCCTCGTCTCCCACCTTCAATCTGCCCCAGTGTGGAGGAACTTTCCAGGCTGATTATCTCCCCTCTCTTTAGCGGTGCCCCTTTTGGGTGGTGTCTTTGGTATTGTTGGTCACAGGCAGGGCGGAGAGATTTCTTTTGTTGAAAGGATCTGGCCGCTTTCTTTTGTTCGAACATTGTAATCACTGGACATTCTCAGGTTTAATGGACTAGTACAAGCTGGCTTTTATTTCTCTTAGAATGGCTGTAGATTTTTTCTTCCAGAAGTGTGGTCAATGGTGTGTTTTAAGTTTCATGAATAATTTAGAAAATAAGGTAGTAAAAGGTATTTAATTTCCAGCTTGCCCACCTGTAAACTGTAGTCTCTTCTGAACAAATCAAAGTCAGTGTACAAGGCAGATATATTTAGCTACTGATGACATCTTAGAGGGTGCCCAAAAAGAGGAAAAAGACATGTTTGTTTTTTCCCTAGATTTCTGAATGAGAAGAAAAGGTAAGCTGCCCAAAGTGTATCAACTTGATGTTTTAAGAAGAATAATGTTTTTTAAAGAAAATCTGTGGTAGGTGGTGTTAGTGACTGAGAATTAACAAGACAGTTTGTAAAATAGTGAATAAAATAATGAACAGAACATAAACTTTCAACTTAACAGACTTAAGTTCCAAATTGGCCTGTTCAAACTTTGTGACATTGATTAGTTGATTAATGCAGTCTTGAGCTTCAGTTTCCCTTTTGTAAAAGGAGCATCACAATACCCACTATCTCCCAGAATTCAGTTCAGTTCAGTCGTGTCTGACTCTTTGCGACCCCATGGACTGCAGCATGCCAGGCCTCCCTGTCAATCACTAACTCCCAGAGCTTGCTCAAACTCATGTCCATTGAGTCAGTGATGCCATCCAACCATCTCATTCTCTGTCTTCCCCTTCTTCTCCCATCTTCAATCTTTCCCAGCATCAAGGTGTTTTCCAGTGAGTCAGTTCTTCACATCAGGTGGCCAAAGTATTGGAGTTTTAGCTTCAGCATCAGTCCTTCCAATGAACACCCAGGACTGATCTCCTTTAGGATGGACTGGTTGGAACTCCTTGCAGTCCAAGGGACTCTCAAGAGTCTTCTCCAACACTACAGTTCAAAAGCATCAATTCTTCGGCACTTAGCTTTCTTTATAGTCCAACTCTCACATTCATACATGACCACTGGAAAAACCAAAGCCTTGACTAGACGGACCTTTGTTGGCAAAGTAATGTCTCTGCTTTTTAATATGCTGTCTAGGTTGGTCATAGCTTTTCTTCCAAGGAAGCAAGTGTCTTTTAACTTCATGGCTGCAATCACCATCTGCAGTGATTTTGGAGCCCAAGAAAATAGTCTGTCACTGTTTCCATTGTTTCAGCATCTATTTTGTCATGAAGTGATGGGACCAGATGCCGTGATCTTGGTTTTTTGAATGTTGAGCTTTAAGCCAGCTTTTTCACTCTCCTCTTTCACTTTCATCATTGTAAGTGAGAAATCATAGAGGGTTAGGCACACAAAAATATACCTTTTAACTTTACTTTCTGATAAGTCCGGAGTCCTAGCTCTGGATAAATAAAGGATCTCCAGTGAAGCCGTGGTTGGGAAGGGTGACAGAGGGCCCGTCTCTAAGAGGTGGGGTCTGCACCCCAGGGGGCAGCGGTGAGCGCGATGGGGTGCCCCTGCCGGGACTGTGGGGGGCTGGGGCCGGCACCTTGCCAGGGCCGGTGAGGTGCCCGGGCTCCCATTCCTGCAGGCAGCCCTGAGGCCTCTGTGCTCAGCATGGGAGTCCAGGGACTGAGCGGTGGGGCGGGCACACTTCCTCACCCCAGCCCTTCCGAGGGGAGATAGCAGTTGTTAACTTTTCTTGCCTAGAGTAATTTCTTTGCAGTGTACTCACTAGTGGCACCTTCTGGTCTAGCCAGTAGGTGGAAGTCGTAGAAGGTGTCATGTGGAATTATTCACTCTCCTTCATGGAATAATTGGAGTTCTTTGTGCCAAGGACTTCTGCCATCGAGTTTTACTGTGTTGATGAACACTTATAAGCAGGCGCTGTATTTTATATGGCAGCACCATGCACAGAAGCAACCCAAGTGCCTGTTGACAGATGAATGGATAAAGAAAATGTGGTCTATACAGGCAGTGGTATATTACCAGCTAGAATAAGGGAGGAAGTCCTGACACCTGGGACAACAGGGACAGACCTGAGGACGTCATGCTGGGTGAAGTCAGAGTCCCAAAAAGACAGATGCTGTATGAGTCCCCTGCTGGGTGGCATCTAGAGTAGTCAGAGTCACAGAAGCGGAAGGCGGAAGGGTCCTTCCCGGGGATGGTGGGCTGGGTGGGGGCAGGAATGGAGGCGTCATTTAGCGAGCACAGTTTCCATTACGTGGGAAGGAAAGGTTCTGGAGAGTGGCCACACAGCAGTGTGAGCCTCTTTAGCACTTATGAGCCATGGCCTTAAAAATGCCATGGTCAAGATGGTCAATTTTATGTTATAAATTTCTTACTACAATAAAAGCACAATAGTTTATAAGATACTGTTTGTATAATAGACATATATGTATATGTAAACATATACTAACATTTGTGTCTATGTATAGTTATTATGTACACATTTTTAAAAATTTACTGTAGACTTGCATATTTTTCACATTGTGCTATCAGTGTTGCTAAAAGATAAAAGAGTATAAGATACTCGGACTAAAAGTGATACCGTCTTTCGACAGGACAATGTACATATTCATGTTAACTGAAATTTCGCTTCCAAGAGTTTGTTACAAGGGAAAAATTGTGCATAAAGATTTAACAAGGGTATTAGTTTACAGCCCTGTTTGTAATAATAATGAAAAGTTGGAAGCAGTTCTCATTGCTCAGTTTTAGAGAATTGGTTAGATTATGGTGCATCCATCATTTCATTGAAGTAGAGATCCAGCTGTCTATTGGTTGTGGAGATTCAACGTGATTGAAGAATACCTTGATTCTGTTAACGCTTGAAAAAGCTTATGTTCTATGAATAAACGACAGAACTCAGGTTGTTTTAACTCTACACACTCTGCTGTAGCCATTGTAGCAGAGGAATTCTCTGTCTCTCTCTAAAGTCTCCGTTTTATTTTTTAAATATTTATTTTAATTTACTAATTTTATTTTTGGCTGCGCTGGGTCTTGTTACTGTGCGTGGGCCTTCTCTAGCTGCGGCGCATGGGGGCTGCTCTCTGGCTGTGGTGAGCGGACCCTGGCGCTCAGGAGCCTCGCTCAAGAGTGCAGCAGCCTCGCTGCTCCCTGGCCTGTGCGTCTTCTTGGACGAGGGACTGAGCCCGTGTCCCCTGCATTAGCAGGTGGAGTCTTAACCACTGGACCACCAGGGAAACAGTCCCAGAGAGGAGTCTCTTGATCATGCAAAGTAGTCTAGCCCTTTTTTCAAAAGTTGGATGCCAAGTAATAGAAGAGTATAATATACAATTCCATATTTCATAAACTTTTGCTCCTCAAGATATTTGATGAAGAAAAACTTAGTAGCATCCTTATGACTGTCCTAATTAAATTTAAATATTGTTCAGATGTATATTTCATGAAAGTTGCCTTTCTTTTCTGCTATTCATTTTATCAAGTTAAGACTCTCACCCATACAGAGAAAGTCATTAGACAGTTCCATGTTAGAATCTCTTTATAGCCATGCTTCCCCCTCCTCTTTTGGTTAAATCTGGCATTTATTTGGTCTTTGATAATCTCCAGGTAAGATGATCAGAAATGCCTGTGAGTAATTGAACTGCTTCTCTGTGAGCTCCAAGTTTCATTCTGAAGAGATGGGAGTCTAATTTTATCTTTTGTGGTGTATGTTACAGTGTTTCATATTTTTCCATGCTAACTTTGATGAGAATTGCAGCCAGTCTTAAATAATGAAATACTTAAGCTCATAAAATACCTAAGCTATTTTGTATCAATTTGTGCAGCGTCTAGGAATGCAAAGCATTTAGTCTAGTTTGTTTTGGAGAAGACTGACCTTCTACTTCAAGTCTTGATTTAAGTGACCTTGGTTAAATTGATGTATCTCTCTGAGCATCAGTTTACTCATCTGAAATTTAATTTTTGTGAACAGAGCATTTTTATACCCAGGATGCCTTTATCTTAGGCACGGTCACTGTCGGAGCCCAGATGCCAGATCCATTGCGCCATCTCTGCTCTGAGAGTTGGAGCACCCTCACGCCTCACTCATAAATGGGAGGTGTCACTGTGTGCACGTCAGAGAGCTGCTGTGAGGTGGGTGTCAGTTACTGCATCTAGACTTCTTGGAAGAATGCCTGGTACATGGTAACATAATCATGCAAGAATTGTTTTTATCATAGTTCTGAGTCTGCGACGGTGCTTTACAGTTTAAAATCTTCAGTGTTTGAGTAAATAAGAACTTACCAACTAGTTGTTGTTGTTCAGTTGCTCAGTCGTGTCCGACTCTTTGCAACTTCATGGACTGTGGCACGCCAGGCTGCCCTGTCCTTCATCATCTCCCAAAGTTTGCTCAAACTCATGTCTATCGAGTTGGATGGATGGTGATGCCATCCAGCCATATCATCCTCTGTTGTCCCCTTTTCCTCCTGTCCTCAATCTTTCCCAGCATCAGGGTCTTTTCCAGTGAGTCAGCTCTTCGCATGAGGTGGCCAAAGTATTGGAGTTTCAGCTTCAACATCAGTCCTTCCAATGAACACCCAGGACTGATCTCCTTTAAGATGGACTGGTTGGATCTCCTTGCAGTCCAAGGGACTCTCAAAAGTCTTCTTCAACACCACAGTTCTAAAGCATCAATTCTTCGGTGCTCAGCCTGTTTCATTGTCCAGCTGTCACATACGTACATGACTACTGGAAAAGCCATAACTTTGACTATATGGCCTTTGTCAGCAAAAAATAACGTCTCTGCTTTTTAATATGCTGTTTAGGTTGGTCATAGCTTTTCTTCCAAGGAGGAAGTGTCTTTTAATTTCTTGGCTGCAATCACCATCTGCAGTGAATTTGGAGCCCAAGAAAATAAAGTCTGTCACTGTTGCCATTGTTTCCCCATCTGTTTGCCATAAAGTGATGGGACTGGATGCCACCTATATATATGTATCAATGTGAACGTTGCTCAGTCGTGTCCAACTCTTTGTGACCCCATGGACTAAATACAGTCAGTCCGTGGAATTCTCCAGGCCAGAATACTGGAGTGGGTAGCCGTTCCCCTCTCCAGGGGATCTTCCCAACCCAGGGATTGAGCCCAGGTCTCCCTATGTTGCAGACAGATTCTTTATCGTCTGAGCCACTAGGGAAGCCCATATGAAAGCCAAAGACCTACTGTATGCTGACTTCTGTGTTTATCACAAGCCCTGAAGTTCCAGATTGTTCCTTCTCTTGGTATCATGCTCCAGCCATCCCAGTCCTAGAACATTTTTAACCCAAGATGTACCTAAGAATAGCAGAGACTTCCCAGGTTGTCCTCGTGGTAAAGAACCCAGCGGCCAGTGCAGGAGACATTAGAAGTGTGGGTTTGACCCCTGGGTTGGGAAGATGTGCTAGAGTAGGAAATGGCAACCCACTCCAGTATCCTTACCTGGAGAATTCCACGGATAGAGGAGCCTGGTGGGCCAGAGTCCATCGAGTCGCAAAGAGTTGGAGACAACTGAAGCAGCTTAGTATGCATCAATAGGCCACCAGATCTGTAATCCTTTTGTTTTGTTTAAAAATAATGATTGACGTATAGTTGATTTACAGTGTTGTATTAATTTCTTCTGTACAGTAACATGACCCAGTTATATTGTTGTATTCTTACCACAGTTCTGCACAGTAAGACCCTGGACAGTTTTGTTTTCTTTTTGTTCTAATTCACAGTGTTGTTTAGGGGAGGCAGAGAGAAAGGAAAGACCCCCCAGTTCCATGGAATCAACTCCTTCTCAGACTGACTCAGTCCTTGTGCTTTCACATCTGTGGAATAAATTGGCCACTGTGAAATCCTGAGCCAAGGAATGTGCATATTTAAATGGCTAGACTTTCACGTGCATTTAAAAATACTCTTCATGGTACCTAACAGGATGCAGCAAAGTGATCGTTTCCCCTCTGCCGAGTGAGGGAGATGCTTCTTCCCACGCCTGCTGTTTGCTCCTGGGGGTGGAGACGACCTGGCACTCTCCTGTGTCCGGTTCAGGGGGCCGAGGCCGAGGCCGCAGCCTGCCTAGTGAGTTTCTGATGAGAAGGGCCCGCCTGGCTTCAAGTGCCCAGGGCACCTACTGCCTCTGGCTGGGAGGTCAGTCTGTTCAGCTGGGGGGTCAGTGTTCTCCAGCTTGGGTTTTCCAGGGACCAGAGGGGACATTTTGGGTTTCTGTTTGCCTTCTCCTTTCTCCCCCCTTATCCTTCCAGGTGCATTATTGCTCTTAGTGCCCGTCTGTTTTATTTCACTTCTAAATTGGTTTAAATTCTGGACAAGGGGTTTCCTAGTTGCTGGCTCTTCTGAAGACATGGTGCCTTGCTTTCTTAGGCCTTACATTTCTCAGTTGAATTGCCTGCCAATGACAGTTTGTGTAGAGAAACCACAGTTCATTCAGGTTAAGTATTGGGGGCCATTGCCAAGGAAAGAACAATCAGCAGTAAAGGTACATGCTCGTCTCTGCTTGAAGATGAGCAGGGTTCCTTCTTAATTTATTTTTAAAAATATATTTATTTATTTGGCTGTACCAGGTCTTAGTTGCAGCCTGTGGGATCTAGTTCCCTGACCAGGAACTAGATGGGTCCCTGCATTTGGAGCATGGAGTCTTAGCCACTGGACCACCCGGGAACGCCTTTATTCTCAATTTCTAGTGACTTAATGTGTACAGCATAAAGGACCCTGCAAGTGCACATTAGTGTTTGCCCCATGTCTACCGTAACTGTTAGCATTTCAGATGAAGCTGTCACAGCGTCTGTAACCTCACTTTCCTCCAGGTGAGCTTTGAAGAGACAATTTGTTTTTGTAATGCTATTCAAAATAAAATCTTGGGTTGTGATAAAGGGAGTTTACTGAGCAAGACGGTTTTAGAAAGATTTTAAAAGTAAAATTGAGTAGTTGAGGGGACTTCTCTGGTGGTCCAGGGTTTAAGAATCTGCCTGCCAGTGCAGGGATCGCAGAAACTGGGATCCCATATACCAAGGGGCAACCGAGCCTGCATGCCCTAACAAAGACCCAGGGCAGACACCCTCCCCAGAAAAAAAAGCTGAACTTAGAGAGCCCTCTTTTTCACTCAGAAAATTAAAAGCCATTAACTACTAGGAGGTCCTTCAGGAGCTGTGTGTCTGAATGCCTTTGACCCGTCCCCTCGGCTTTGTTTTTTGAGCACTTTCCTTTGTTCTGCTCTTACCGAATGTTCTAGGCTTATTTTGTATCTTCCCTGCCCCACCCTTTGAATCATCCATTTCTCCCAGGAGCCTTGGCGCCTTTTTTTGGAGGCAGTTTGAGAAACTAAGATCTCAGCACTAGGTCTTTGAAATCTTTTGTTATCTGTTTTAAGAGTGGTTCTAGTGTTTTGGAATCATATAAAATGTTAGACTGGCTTTCAGTTAGTAGATGTAATAGTTACTCGCACCCATTATATGGATAATTGTGATGGTTACAGTTTTGTTTAGAGGTAAGACTGAGACATTTGAGGTTAAATAACAAAACAGTTTATATCACCGATGGGATGCAGGGATGCCTCAGCTGTGTAACGTGGGCAGTGCCCAGAGGCCCTGTCCTGGCTGAGCAAGGCTGCGGAGGCTTCTTTATTGGGGGTAACTGTTGACTAGTCCCAGCCCAGCTCAGCTATCACCTTCTTAAAAACTGAAATATAGGTGATTTCCAGTGTTGTGTTTCTTTCTGCTGTACAGCAAAGTGAGTCAGTTACACAAGTGTGCATGTATATGTGTGTGTGTACCTACACTCTTTTGTATATTCTTCTCCAGCACAGCTTCCCATAGTGCACTGAGCACAGTTCCCTGTGCTGTACACTAGGCCCCTGCTGTCCACCATCCGTATGCAGTAGTTCACATCAGCTGACGTGTACTCCGCCCCTCCAGCTGCCCTCTGCCCCGGCAACCACAAGTCTGTCCTCGATGTCTTTGCGAATGTCTCTGATCCAGAGACAGGTGCGTTTGTGTCGTGGTTTAGATTCTCCATGTGGGTGGTGTCGTGTGGCCTCTCCCCCTCTGACGTCACTCAGTATGGTCATCTTTAGTTGCACCCACATTGCTGCAGATGGCATTGTTCCACTCCTTTTTATGACCGAGTAATGTTTGGCAGTCTGTATGTACCGTGTCTTTATCCATTTCTTTGTCGATGAACATTTAGGTTGTTTCTGGGTCTCGATTACTGCGAGGTTGTTGTGAATCATGCTGCAGTGAACTTTGGGGTTCGGGTGTCTTTTTGGATTCGTTTTGTCTGGGTAGATGCCCAGGGTGGGATTGCTGGTCCACATGGTAGCTCTGTTTTCGTTTTTTTGAGGGACCTCTGTGCTGTTCTCCGTGGTGGCTGCACCCCACTGACAGTGTTGATGGACTGCCCTTTCTCCCCACCCTCTCCAGTGTTTGTTGCTTGTAGATTTTTCAGTGGTTGCCATTCTGACCAGCGTGAGGTGCCTCATTGTAGTTGTGATTCAGCTCTAATCTCTTCTTTCTTTCCTCCTTGAAAGAGCCCCATTGTTGCTGCATCTGTGACCCTCAGCAGTGATCACACTGTTTGCATCTCCCTTTCCTAAGAAACTGAGCTTTTTGAGGTCAAAGATTGTGTCTCGTCGTTGTATAGTCTTTAGAACACAGTACAGTAAACGAGGACTTCTGCGTGTTGTGAAAGCTGAATTCAGAGTCCATAGATTGAAAAGCTGAGTGAATATGCCAAGTTCAAATGCAAGTTCAAGATGGCAGTGAGAGACACTGACCTGATCTGAGGTTGATGACGGCATTAACGTCCTCACGGTTCTCTGCTGCAGGGCCTCAGAAGCTGGCTGTGAGTCAGGATGGCTGGGATGTCAGAGGAAGGGGCGTTTTGAGTGGTTTTACTTTTTTAATTTTTTAAACATTTTATTGGAGTATAGTTTATTTATAGTGTTGTGTTTCAGGTATACGGCAGAATGAATCAGTCATAATATATTCATCTTTTTAAAAAGATTCTTCTCTTGTAGGTTATCACAGAATACTGAGTAGAGTTCCCTGGCCTAGAGAGTAGGTCATTGTTGAATATATATATATCTTTGATATAATAATGTGTATCCTTTCTAAGCTCCTGATGTAGCTCCTCCCCACTTTTTTCCCCTTGGGTTGGGTTGAACCGACCGTAAGTTTGCTTTCTGTAAGTCCGTTTCTGTTTTGTAAAAGAGTTCATTTGTATCATTTTTAAAAATGAGATGCTACATATGAGTGATAGTTGTATGATACTTGTCTTTCTTTGACTGACGTCACTGAGTATGATAGTCTGGTTTGGTTTTAAACATGGACGGGCTGTGGATGGGGCTGTGGACTGGCACATTGGGAGCGGGAGGTGCAGGGTTCTTCCAGAGAGAGTTGGGAGGTCCGTCTGCTGCCATCAGACATTCAGAAGGAGTCCGGAGAGCTGAAGGGGTGAGCAGGGGTCCTGGGAAGAGGTGCATCAGAGCTCGCGGAGTGACTGTCTCAGTTAGGCACCTGGTAGGTTGGAGATTGTGAGCAGGGGAATGAGGATGGGAGAAAACTTTGAGAAAGAGTCATCCATTGTAGAGACTGGGAACTGGTGGCTCACAGGCTGACTAAGGGTGTGTATCTCATGGACTGCTGTAAAACTTTGAAGCGATATTTAGAGATTGGGAAATTTTATTTAAAAATGCAGAGTTTACACTCCTCTTGAACAGGCCTTCCAGTAATTCTTGGCCCACGTGGTCCAAGGAGACAGTTGGCAGAAGCTGAGCGGAAGACGCCCCTGAAGCAGGTCTCACCCTGTCCCCTTGAACATAGCCCACCTGCCCATGGCCGTCGACCCTGCCTGCGTGTCTTGTGTGTACGCTTGAGCCTGGGGTCCTGGCTCGGAGGTGTGTAGATGGCAGCCTCTTGTGTGTTGGGTGCAGGCTTTTGTGGTGTTTGTATTGGTGAGATGCAGGGCACCCAGGTCTGGGCGAGGGGAGAGGAAGTGACAGAGTGTGTGGGGGTGGCAGTTACAGTGGACAGCTGTGTGAGAAGAAGTCACTGGTGAGCAAGCGCTTGCGAGGCCCAGGAGGCTTAGGAAAGAATACAGAGACAGCTGTACGGTCATCTGACCCACTGTGTAGTGAAACGTTGTGATTGAAGTGTAGTTGATTTACAGTGTCATGTTGGTTTCAAATATACAGCAGTGGGATTCAGTTTTATATATATATGTATATAATGTATCTGTTATGTATATGGCTTTCTTGGTGGCTCAGCAGTAAAGAATCTGCCTGCAGTACAGGAGCCTTGGGTGTGATCCCCGGCAACCCACTCCAGAGTTCTTGCCTGGGAAATCCCATGGACAAAAGAGCCTGGTGTGGGGTCGCAAAAGTCGGACCCAACTTAGTGACTAGACCACCACTAATATATAGATCTACATATTTATGTAGATATATTTATTCTTTTCCAGAATTTGTATATCTGTATCTGTATCTATACTCCTTCCCAGAGTTTTTCCCATTGTAGATTATTAGAAGATGCTGAGTATACTTCTATGTGCTATATGGTCCTTGCTGGTTATCTACTTGTGCAATACTTTAATCCTAACCTCCTAGTTTATTCTGCAACCATAAGTTTCTTTTCCGTGTCTGTGAGTTTGTACCTCTTTTGTAAAGAAGTTCACTTGTATCATTTTTTAAGACTCCATGTATGAGCATTATCAAATGGCGTCTGTCTTTCCCCATCTGACTTCATTCAATGGGACCCTCTCTAGATCCTCCCGTGGCGCTGCGGTGTTCTGTGTAACAAATCACTCAACACCCTAGAAGCTTGAATCAGTCACTCTCTGCTATCTCACCGGGAGTCTGAGGGCAGCTGGGCTGGGAGTCTGTGGTCCAGGTCTCCAAGGCTCAGCGGGTGCCCCGGGTCCCTGCCTCCAGGCCTCAGTGCTCACCTGTCCGCGGAAGCCTCGGTGCTCACCTGTCCCCGGAAGCCTCAGTGCTCACCTGTCCGCGGAAGTCTCAGTGCTCACCTGTCCCCTGAAGCCGCGGGTGCTCACCTGTCCCCGGAAGCCTCGGTGCTCACCTGTCCCTGGAAGCCGCGGGTGCTCACCTGTCCCCGGAAGCCGCGGGTGCTCACCTGTCCCCGGAAGCCGCGGGTGCTCACCTGTCCCTGGAAGCCGCGGGTGCTCACCTGTCCCCGGAAGCCTCGGTGCTCACCTGTCCCTGGAAGCCGCGGGTGCTCACCTGTCTCCGGAAGCCTCGAGATGGGGAGGAAGAGAGTGGACCCCGCGGGGGGCCCTGTTGTCTGTGATCTCACCCCAGAGTGATGTGTTGTTTCTGCTTTGTGTATCACATGAGGGAAGAGACTGCATGGGTGTCAACCCCAGAAAACGGGGACTACGGGGTGACCCCAAGGGGCAGTTTTCCGGAGGCAGCAACCGCAGTGACCAAGACACCACAGCCTTGGCTGTGCCTTCCGAGGGTTCTGGTCCTGTCTGTTTAGCCAGCTTAGTTCCCCTGGGACAGAATTATTTGTGATTCTGATTGTTCTGTTCCACTGACTCTCATTGTTCACTTTTGATAGCCTCATGGATCGAAAATCGAAACAGTCTTGCAGTTTTAAAGAGCCTGTTGTTCATTAGCGTAATTTTATAGTCTTTCATTGTTCACTTTTGATATCCTCAGGGATCGAAAATGGAAACACTTTTGGAGTTTTAAAGAGCCTGTTGTTCATTCTCTTAATTTTATAGTATTAGAATTGAGAGGCTGCAAGGCAATGCTTTGATCAGCGTCAGGAGGCTACAAAGTGAGTATCGGACAGAAGGCAGGAGGGTCGGTTCAGCCTCGGCCTCCCAGCATGCAGTCCCCAGCACACGGAGCGTCATTGTGTAAAAATGACATCGCAAGCAACTTCTCATGATTCAGCTGGTAAATAAATTAAGTCTTCTGTGAATTTTATTTTCCCTGCTGTAAAAGAATTCAGAAGTTACATTGAATATTTACCCAGTATCTCTTAATATATACATCTGACATTTGGTTTTACCAAAGGATTAAGTGCTTATAGAGCAGAAGTTGGCTAAACATCTAAAATTATGCCTGCTTTAAATGCTGAGATTTGGATGGCTCAGCTCTCTTCGCCTGGCCCAGTACTTGTGTTTAAAATAGCCCCCCACGGTATGTGAGGTGTAACTTTCCACTGCTTCCTTTGTGATTTCTCTTTCAGGGCACATTTTATTAGTCAAGTTGGTATTCCTTTCTCACTGGAATGTTATGTGTAAGTCATTGTCTCATGATCTTGCCGGCCAGAGCTCGGGTGTAGTGACGCTGACATAATCTTGCAGTGGGGTTTTTCTCCAGGTTTGAAGTTTTTAAGCTGAGGTTAAAAGGTCATACCCTCCTTAAACATGTAGGTAAAATTTTGTGTTCGTTTTTACTTTCTGTGTGCATTTGGAAGAAGGCCCACTGATTTTATCAGATTCTTGAAGAACCCTACGATCCCCAACTATTAATGACCCTCGGTGTTTAATGCAATTTTGTCCTCTAGTTGTGATGGATTTTGCTGTTGTGCATTGTGTAGTTTGTGTGCAGATATTTCTACATTTCTGAAAATGGAGTTTCAGCATTTTTCCCATAAAAACTCAAAACCAAAACACATACTTGAATATTTTGACCCAGAGTTTTTGTACTTCTTTGATGATTTTTTATACATTTAGAATTGCTAGAAATAACAGTTTTTGCGGTTTTACTTCTCTAGGTTCAAAAAATTTTAGCGTCTCCTTAAGTGGCACCGCGTTTTTAACTATTACATTACAGATGCAGCTGGAACGTCAGTTGAACAACTGCTCTTTGCAGACAGTTTTAGTCACATAGCTGGTGTGAGGATTAGCGTTTGTCTAAATTGGGGGCCCCGTGGAAAAGAATTTCTGAGCTTCTAAAATAATACCCAGTTTTCCTAGGTAATGTTTATCATTCTCTTCCCTTTTGAAGAGACTATCAGGAATGCTGTTAAGATCTCTCCTGGTAATTATATGGCCAGAGTCCTTTTAAAGGTTCAATTATTCTGGGATGTGGTAGCTCTAAGGCTGTGTGCATATTGTCCAGAGAGATGATTTTATAAATAGAGCATTTCTTTCTCCAGCTCCTGCCTTACTCCTCAATAATTCAGTTTCCTGGCTGGTTATTTCTTTTGTTTCCATGTTTAAAGACAGCAGGTTTTACCCAGAGTCCCATTTTCAGGGTGCAGCAGAAACTAGGGCAAGGAACAGTCTAGTTCGTCTTTTCAAATCCTGACTGCATTGCAGGACTCAGTAGGTGGAGTAACGCACTCTGCCATCAGAGTTCCGTCCCATCAGGAGTGGACCCAGCTCTGGGGGGATGCAGGCGGTGAAGTAGGGCGTCTCATACTCTGGGTTTTAATTTATTGATTGGCTTCGAAATTAGGAGCAGTTACGGTCTTTTATGGTAAAATTAGGCTGATTTCTAGCTTAACCACTATGATGTGTTTGTTTTAATTTTTAAAAAATTTGATTGAAGTACAGTTGATTTATAAAGTCACACTAGGTTGAGGTATACAGCAGAATGATTCAGTTATACATATACAGGAATCCACTCTGGTTTAGATTCTTTTCCCGTATAAGTTAGAGAATATAGAGTTCCCTGTGCTGTACCGTAGTTACCTGTCTTATAGCTGTGTGTTCTGTTTATTGTATTGCTACCTCTCACAGCTTGAAGGTAACATACAGCACAAAAATTTTATCATACTTTCCGTGTAATACTGAGACCACGCAGTGTTGGGGTCCAACAGCCCAGGTGTGGAGATCCTGGCGCTGCCAGTTTTTTTGAGTTGATATTTTTCATTGCTGAATGTTTCTGCCCCTTTGTCTGTTACTGTGATGTGTTCTAACTCCCTTACCTGTTCTTCCGGAGTCTGATGTGGGCAGGCATCGATGGGATCAGGCACCTGGGAAGTTAAGCTGGAGCGGGTGCTGTGACGGGCAGGGTGACAGGGCGTGGTGGGGTGTGGTGGAGGGCGGTCAGCACTAGTGTTGATGAGGAGCTCTTGCTTGACGTTTTATAGTAGTTGCGTTGGTTGCCTTTCTCATTGTTTTTGTTCTTTTATTTCCACTTTTAGATCCCTTTTCTGTGTGTTTCATCTGAAATCAATTTTGGAAGTGGGTGGGAAGTGGATAATAAAGTAATATGAGAGTAAGCATTTTGAGGGCAGGGATAATTTTTTAAATAAATAGGCTTTTAGAGTTGTTTTAAGTTTACAGAAAAGATGGGCATAAAGGTCCAGAGAGTTCCCACATACCCCATTCTCCCCCACAGTTTTCCTTATTTCAGTGAACATTTTGTATTAGTATTGATTATAGTTGATGAACCAATGTGGATATATTGTTATTAAGCGAAGTCAATAGTTGATGTTAAGGTGTTGTAAAGCTCTATGAGGCCTGACAGATGCCGTAAAAGTCCCCTGTCCTCCACCTGTTTATCCCTCTCTTCCTCCCTGCCCTCACTTATCTTCTTTTGTCTCAACAGCTTTGCCTTTTCCAGAATGTTCCGTAGTTGGAACCATGTAGCTCTTCCACATTGGCTTTGTTTGCATAGCAATATACTATTAAGTTTCTTCCTTGTCTCCTCGTGGTTTGATAGCTCACTTTTTCTTTCTTAAAAAAAGCATTTATTCATTTATTTGGCTGCACCGGCTCTTGGTTGTGGCTTGTGGAGTCTTTACTTGTGGCCCATGGGGTCTCTTAATAGTTCCCTGACTGGGGATCGAACCTGGGCCCCCTGCATTGGGAGTACAGAGTCTCAGCCACTGGGCCACCAGGGATGTCCCTCATGTTTCCTTCTTTTTCTTTTTTTAGCATCTAAAGTAAAAAAAGAATAAATTTATACCCTGTCCACTCATTTTTTCTCATTGCAGAGTAATGTTCCATTGGATGGATGTTTATTCACTCACCCACTGAAGGACATCATGGTTGCTTTTGATTTTTGTAAAGTCTGAATAAAGCTGCTATAAACACTCATGTGCACCTTGTGTGTGGGCATGAGTTTTCAGTTCATTTGAGCAAATACCTCTGAGCACGGTTAATGGTTTGTATGGTAAGACTGTGTTCAGCTTGGTCAGAAACTGCTAGCCTGTCTTCCAGAGTGGCTCTACTTTTTGCCTTTCCGTCAACAGCCATGGAGGATTTCTGTCGGCTGACCCTCTTCGCTGGCTGGTGTTTTGGATTTGGCCCTTGGAGTAGGTGCGCAGTGATGTTTCATTGTTCTAACTTGCTGTTTCCTGATGATGTGGAGAGGTGTCTGGGCAGACCTTTTACTACTTTTCAGTTGGGTTGTGTGTCTAGTTCTTGTTGGGTTTTAGGGTTTCTTGTCTATTTTGCATAAAAGGCCTTTTTCAAATCATGCTTTGCGAGTGTTTCCTCTCAGTCTGTGCCTTGCTTTTCCTTATCAGTGTCTTCTGCTGAGCATACGTTTCTGATTTTAATGAAGTCCAACTTCCTGCTTTTCTCTTTCATAGATTGTGTTATTTATAAAGTCATCATTTATTTATAATGTCATTTATTTTAAGTGATCCACCCAGCCCACAGTCACCTAGATTTTATTCTGTTATCATCTGGAAGGTCTATGGTTTTACATTAGGCCTGTGATCCATTTTCAGTTAATTTTTGTGAACCTTCTGTACCTGGATTCCTTGTTTTGCCTGTCAGTGTCCAGTTGTCCCAGCACCATTTGCTGTAAAGATGACCCTTTCTCTGCTGGGCTGTCTTTGCTTCTTTGTCAGGATGAGCTGATCTGTGTCGTTCTATTTCTGGGCTCCCTGTTCATTTCCAGTGACCTGCTTGTCTGCTTCCTCACCACCACCACGCTGTCTTGATGATGTCAGTCCTTCAACCTTGTTCTTTTTCAATATGATGTTGGCTGTTCTGGGCTGGAATGACTTTTTATACCTAAAGAATAAGCCCTTGCAGGATTCCCTGGTGGTCCAGCGGTTAAGAATCCGCCTTCCAATGCAGGCCACATGGTTCTGTCCCGGTCGGGGGCCTAAGACTCCCTGTGCCACGGGGCGGCCCAGCCTGTGTGCCCCAACCAGAGAGCTGGCACCCGCAACACACACCAACAAAGCCAGAGGAAAAAATCAGCACTTGCTAAATGCTCTGTGTTAAGTATCAGTTCTTCAACGTGGCTCTATGGGGATCTTTTAAAACTCAAGTCTGATCTGTTATTCTGCCCCCACCTCTGTTTTCCCACTGCAGTGGGGGTCACACTGAAAGTTCCGAGCTGGGCCCCTGTCCTGGCTTGAATGTCTTTCCCCAGAGGTCTGCAGGACTTATGCTCCTTCGTCTGTTTCAAGTCCTTTTCACATGCAACCTTCCCAGCAAGGATCCTGTGGTCATTTTATTTGAGATCTCAGCTTGCCCCCCTTTCTCTCCTTTAAACTCTGTACCCTCTCAGCCTCTCTTAGCCTGCTCTTTTCTTCATAACTGCCATCACCTTCAAAACCATAGGTACTTAAACTTATTTTTTATGTTTATTTTATTGTTTATTTTCTCTCTCTGCTAGAATTTAATTCCAAATAGCAGAGTTCTTTGTTTTGTTGGCTAATGTGTCTTCAGCAGATAAAACAGTGTAGGTTTTCAATACATTTCGTTTTAAAAAATGGATAAGTGAAGGAATGATATGGTGATGTGCAGAGTGTCAGTTATGTGGGAGGAGGCTGAGTGCCGGTCGGTTCAATCCCAGCTAATCCTTAAACTCACACCTTGTAAGATCAAGTCAAAATCTAAACCAAACCAAGATTAATGTTTGACAGAATGTATTGATTTCTGACAAGGTGCAGCTGCTTGTGGGGGTAGTAGGTTTTCCTGACTGTGTAACTTATGAGTAGCTTAGGAGCACCAGCTGAGGCAAAATAGAAGCAGGACCACTGATTCATTAGACTTTCTGAACACGAGTCGCCCACTGTGTGTCTCCACTAAGAGAACTGGGCTTTCCCTGAGTGTTAGGACAGTGAAAAGAGCTGTGCCAATGACAGAGAAAGGCCCGTGTGTCTGAAATGGGAGACTTCAGACTTTAGAAGGTTCATGGTGCTGTCTTGCAGAGCAACACCATAGCCAGGATTTCAGAGCGGATGGGTTTACCCACCAGTGTATCCCATTACCTGGGCTGTTTGGTACTTAGCACATATTAGGCTCAAAATGAGTGTCAAAAGGATGGGTATTGTAAGAGGCAGTGTGTTGTCAGCGACATTGAGGATCTGGGCGTTTGCCTTTGTTGTGATTCATCTGTCTATAAAGGAGATGTTTTCCTACCTTGAAGCAGTCGCTTGCCTTTGACTTAAAGTCTCAGGTGAGTACCTTTTCAGCACGTGTGGAAGGGTGCCTCAGTTAGTGAATCTCTGAATGCAGCTGTAACCTCCACAGTGGTTGGGACTGCCGGGCTTTGGTGCCAGGAAGTTGTGGTGTGTGCGCCCAGCTGAGCAGAACAAGTAGTTAGGCTCAGATTTTCTCTGCCCACAAGCAGTTCACGAAAAACAGCAAATCCCAAACCAAATTTAGTAAGTTCTGAGAGGAACTGTTTCAGGTGTTTTTATTCTATTTTATTGAAGTATAGCTGATTTACAGTGTTGTTTTAAATTTCTGCTGTATAGCAAAGTGATTCACTTACACATAGACATACATATATCTGTGTGTACACATTCTTTTCCCTATTTTTTTTCATGCTACCTCAGTTCACTTCAGTCACTCAGTCGTGTCCAACTCTCTGCAACCCCATGGACTGCAGCATGCCAGGCCTCCCTGTCCATCACCAACTCCCAGAGCTTGCTCAAACTCATGTCCATTAAGTCAGTGATGCCATCCAGCCATCTCATCCTCTGTCATCCCCTTCTCCTCCTGCCCTCAATCTTTCCAAGCATCAGGGTCTTTTCCAATGAGTCAGCTCTTCACATGAGGTGGCCAAAGTATTGGAGTTTCAGCTTCAACATCAGTCCTTCCAATGAACACCCAGGACTGATCTCCTTTAGGATGGACTGGTTGGATCTCCTTGCAGTTCAAGGGATTCTCAGGAGTCTTCTCCAACACCACAGTTCAAAAGCATCAATTCTTTGGCACTCAGCTTTCTTTATAGTCCAACTCTCACATCCATACATGACTACTGGAAAAACCATAGCTTTGACTAGATGGATCTTTGTTGGCAAAGTAACGTCTCTGCTTTTTAATGCGCTGTCTAGGTTGGTCATAACTTTTCTTCCTAGGAGCAAGTGTCTTTTAATTTCTTGGCTGCAGTCACCATCTGCAGTGATTTTGGAGCCCCCCAAAATAAAGTCAGCCACTGTTTCCCCATCTATTTCCCTTGAAGTGATGGGACTAGATGCCATGATCTTAGTTTTCTGAATGTTGAGTTTTAAGCCATCTTTTTCACTCTCCTCTTTGACTTTCTTCAAGAGGCTCTTTAGTTCTTCACTTTCTGCCATAAGGGTGATATCATCTGCATATCTGAGGTTATTGATATTTCTCCCAGCAGTCTTGATTCCAGCTTGTGCTTCATCCAGCCTGGGATTTTGCATGATGTACTCTGCATATAAATAAAATAAGCAGGGTGACAGTATACAGCCTTGGCATACTCCTCTCCTGATTTGGAACTACTCTGTTCCATGTCCAGTTCTAACTGCTGCTTCTTGACCTGCATACAGATTTCTTAGGAGGCTGGTCAGGTGGTCTGGTAGTCCCATCTCTTGAAGAATTTTCCACAGTTTGTTGGGATCTACACAGTCAGAGGCTTTGGTGTAATCAGTAAAGCAGAAGTAGATGTTTTTCTGGAACTCTTGCTTTTTTGATCATCCAGTTGGCACTGTCAATTTGATATCTGGTTCCTCTGCCTTTTCTAAATTCAGCTTGAATATCTGGAAGTTCACAGTTCACATACTGTTTAAGCCTGGCTTGGAGAACTTTGAGACTTATTTTGCTAGAGTATGAGATGAGGGCGATTGTGTGGTAGTTTGAGCATTCTTTGGCATTGCCCTTCTTTGGTATTGTAATGAAAACTGACTTTCCATTCCTGTGGTCACTGCTAAGTTTTCCAAATTTGCTGGCATATTGAGTGGAGTGCTTTTACAGCATCATCTTTTAGGATTTGAAATAGCTCAACTGGAATTGCATCACCTCCACTAGCTTTGTTCGAAGTGATGCTTCCTGAGGCCCACTTGACTTCACATTCCAGGATGTCTGGCTCTAGGTGAGTGATCACACCATCGTGATTATCTGGGTCGTGAAGATCTTTTTTGTACAGTTCTTCTGTGTATTCTTGCCACCTCTTCTTATTATCTTCTGCTTCTGTTAGGTCCAGAGCATTTCTGTCCTTTATTGAGCCCATCTTTGCATGAAGTGTTCCCTTGATATCTTTAATTTTCTTGAAGAGATCTCTAGTCTTTCCCATTCTATTGTTTTCCTCTGTTTCTTTGTGTTGATCACTGAGGAAGGCTTTCTTATCTCTCCTTGCTATTCTTTGGAACTCTGCACTCAGGTGGTTGGTTTCTCCCAGGAGAATAGATTTGGCTCCCTGTGCTGTACAGCAGGACCCTGTTTATCCATCCTACATGTACCGGTTTGCACCGACTAACCCGACTCTCAGTCCTTCCCTCCCCCACCCCCTCCCCTTGACAATCGCAGACCTGTTCTCTACATCGGGCAGGTGTGTTTAAGTGTTCAGTTTAGGTGTTCTTCTTTGAATGGACAGATGCCTTTTTTCTGCTGAAGAAAGTCCACGAGGAGGAGGCTGTTGTAATTCATTTCTGGAAAGTTTCCCCATGCTGGTTGTCAGGGATCAGGAATTAAAGTCTCACTCAGACCCCGACGGTCTTCTTCCAGACACTGGTAGTTTCTTTAATTGGCGTCTGTCGCGTGGTTCCTGCAGACACCGTCAGGTCTCAGGATGCATCCTTCTCCATCCCTGCGTCTCTGCTCTCGAGCTGGGTGACTTCTGCTCCCCTTACCTCCTCTGCCCCAGACTCAGCCCTCTTGTATGCATGTCAGCCTTCTGCATGTTCTTTGATTCCTTGGCCTTTCCCTTGATTCCCTGGCATAGGTCTCTGGTGTGTATTCTTTCTACTGGATGGTTGGTTGGGATTCACCCCCTGTTTTGGAAGACGTAGGTCTTGCCTGATTTCTTCCTGCAGTGACTTCTTACCATAATTCTAGGATGGTGATTTGCAAGAATTAAGTGATGGCATTCCAGCGTCCATATCTGTCCATATCTGGGAAGTGAAGACTATTTTTTAAGCCCCAAATGGAGGAAAAGGGCCTCTGCAGAGAGGTAAGGTGGCAAAGGCAGTGGAGACCTGGCTTTGGAAAGTCTCATCTCAGTGAAAGTGGGTGCTTCTCGCCTGATCTCATAAGCTCTGTGTAAGACTGTGAGACACTGGGGTCATGGGGTCTCTGGGGTGTGGACCCCAGCTGCCTGCAGATGATGAGCCGGGCTCAGGGCCTGAGCGGTCTCTGCCCGTCCAGCGTCAGGGGCTGGCGGTTACGTGTGTTTTTGCTGGATCTGAGTTTTTTGTCTTCTTCTTCCCTTGCTCCACTTCTCCCCTAACATCCTTCCTTCCTCCTTTCTGTCCTAATTTTCTGCCCCCGCCCTTTTTTTACAACCAAATATTTGAATATCTCGTCTCTGTTGGAGAGTGTGCTTGCTGGGAATACAAAGCTGGATGAAACAGGGTCCTTGGCCTTAAACTCCTGTGAGCCGTAGGGCAGCTGGCTGGGGAGCAGAGACCGGAGCCTGCGGCCCGGGACCCCAGACCAGCGGTGCCCCGGGAGCAAGGCAGGCCCAGCCTGGACCCAGGAGGCGTCTGGGCAGGAGAAGACAGGCTGTTGCTGTTGCGGTGGTCTGATCAGAAGCAGTCTTGACAAGGCGCTGCTTGCTTTGCCGCTGGTGACTTGCATTTTTCAATGTAGCCACTGGGGGGCGCAGGACAGTTGGGCCGAGGTTTTCAGAGAGGCTCCTGGAACCCGCCTGCCATGAGGGAGACCTGGGTTCGGTCCCTGGGTTGGGAAGATGCCCTGGAGAAGGGAAAGGCTGCCCACTCCAGTGTTCTGGCTTGGAGAATTCCACGGGCTGTATAGTCCACGGGGTCGCAAAGAGTTGGACACGACTGAGCGACTTTCACTTTCACCTTCCTGTCCAGGCAGGAGTGGTCAGGCCTGGACCGTGTCCCTGGGTCTCTGCAGGGCCCTGGGGCCGTGCGTCTGCGTGTCTGTGTGTGTGTGTGCGTGTAAGAATGTGGGTGCATGTGTGCTCGTGCTGGGAAGCTTTGCCTTTAAGGAACAGGTGGTTAGATGGGTTGGCGATTTCCTGTTATTGAACTGTAGTCTCTTGTCAGTTCCGTTGGATGATGATTCGTCTGTGCATTTATAATGCTCAGTTACATTAGAGGGGAGCTTCCGTAATAATGACAAAATATCCCCAGACCTTAGGTTTGCACTTGCTCTGAGTACATTCTTGAACGGTGAACAGTGTAGGTGATAGAGAGTGAGAGTTCCTCGTGAGATTAGACCGAGTTTCTTGAGGGAAATGGTAGTTTACAACGCCACCGCTTTAGCCATCTCTCTCTATTTCTCAATTTATTGATCGTAGAGAAAATCTAGAACATGTTGACTTGATCCAGGCAGAGAGAAGAGGCACTTTAACATAATTCGGTAAATGATCAGAGAGCTGAGCCCTGAATTAATGCTTTTCTGAACATGACTGGAATATTTAAGGACAGGATTAGAACACATGGCCACAGGTGCCAAATTCCTAAGGGTAAACAAGGTGGAACTACTTTCTGTAAAGGTGTTATTCTCATAGATTTATTTTACCCATGGTATGGGGCAGAGTAGGCATTAAAAAAAGTCCTTGTTGAACAAATACAGTAATCAAGAAAAGAAGTCAGCTTTCTTTTTGTTCTTATTGTCTTGTTAAGCAAACAGTTTTGAGTGAATGACATTGAAAGAAGGGAGTCCCAGGAGTTAAGGCAGGATTCCTGTCTTCTAAGAGGTATGACAGAAGAGAGACCTGCGCAGAGGGTGTTGGGGAATGTGGTGCGATCTGTGAGCAGAGGAGACTGTGAGCGGGGGTTCGGGGTTCGCAGAGGTGGCTCTGCTCCCCGGAGCCCGGAGGAGCTGCTTTTACAGCTCGTTTCCGGCCTGTTGGTCTTTGCTGGGGGCGGGGGAGGCCAGCGGACCCCACAAGAGGGCCCTAAAGCCGCTGCTCCCTTTCAACCTCTGTGAGCCTGTTTGAAGGTTTCCACACCACGGTCTCAGGTTGACATTTGTGTCTTGAGGAGGCAGAAGATTGGGAAGCTAATAGAAATTGCTTTTGGGCTTTCAGATGCTCGGCTGTGAGGCCCATTAAGTAATCGTCAGTGAGTACTGAAAGCAAAAGCTGTAGTCAGTTCATACATAAGTCAAGTTCCTGTATACAGTTATTTGGTGAAAGTGATTCTGATGTAAGACCTTGTTTCTTGAAGTGTCGATGCTGCTGCTGCTAAGTCGCTTCAGTCGTGTCCAACTCTGTGCGACCCCATAGACGGCAGCCCACCAGAACCTGGTTAATCCTTTTCCAAGTTGTTGGAAGGAATTTTAAGTGCTGATATGAGAGTTCAAGCTTGCTTTTTGCACGATTGTTTTAACCTAAGATGCCAGGATCCCCGCCCATGCTTGGATGAATCTTTAAAGGTGAAGTGTAGGTGTCTTGTATTTTTCAGTAGCTGCACAAATGACTTTGCAGCTTTATTGAGATATAATTGACCGGCCTGGTGGTGTGAACCGAAGGTGTGCTGCATGCTGATTGGATACTCTTGTGTGTCGCGTGGTTAAAGGCATTTGGTACCAGGATGGTTATGACTATAGCAAGCATTATATTTGCCCCCGACTCTTGTCTGTAGGACAGCACTCAGTGCATCCTTCTTGGGCATCTTGTGATCAGTACCTGGCAGCTACATTCAGTCTACAGGTGCAGTTGGGATTCCCTTTTAGTAGTTAGCTAGAGAGAAGCCATTGCTATCAAGGCCCATGTTGACTTCTGATCTCATCCTGCCTCCAAGAAAGCTTGGGATTTATGGAAATGGAGTACTCTTCTTCTGTTGTATCATTTTGGCATTTTATGTCATTTGAGTGGGTTGCTAATATTATGGTAGAGAACGATCTTAACATCTGGAGTGTGCAGATGAAAGGGTATATGGGAACTCTTCATGTGATTTTTATGACTTTTGTTTGTAAGTCTGAAATTTCAAAATTGAAAGCTAAAAAAACTCTTTGCATATTTAACATCAGTAAGCAGATTTGTAATATACAATGTACTTCTTCATGCATTAACCTGGATTTTACTTGAATTTGGGGAATGATTCTGTCACTTTTCCTGTGTAAGAAGTTCAGACAGCGTTGGCTTTTCTTTGTGTACTTATCTCATCAGTTAAGTCCTTTTTCTGCAGATTGTTTGAAAGTGTCATCTTTCTATAGTCAAAATCCCATTTAAAGCAGGAATTAGTCTATATGTTTGTTTCTGTAAAAAGCATATTTATAGAGTACTAAGTACACCCTGGTTTTTTTTTTTCTTTTTGTAATAGCTTTTTTGAGATATAATTTGCATGCCATACAGGTCACCCATTTAAAATGTACAAAGCAGTGGTTTTTAGAAGATTCATAGAATTGGGCAGCCAGTACTATTATCACATACAGAATACCTGTATCACCCCCAAAAGAAACCCTGAACTCCACAAGGGTTGATCCTTCAATGAAAGACTGTTGCTGTGAAGGTAAGACCAGGGATGCAGGAAGGGTGTGATTGACAGATGACATCTGAATGAAACACACTCTATGTTGGAGAACCATCCTTCCATTTCACTAGTATTATTGGAATCATTACAGTTCTTTGATTTTTTTTTTTTTTCTCCTTATAATGGTAGTTATAGGAACCTCCCTTGTGGTCCAGGGCTGAGGCCTCTGGGCTTCCGAACAGGGGCATGGGCTCTGTCCCTGGTCATCAGGGAACTAAGATCCCACAGCATCTCCAAAAAAGGTAGTTATACTTTGTGCTGTATTGGTATTTATTTGCCTAGTGGGTAGATTTCAGATTAATCTCTATCCGAATTCTGTATCTGCAGATATGTTTAAATTTTCGTTTAAAGGTTCTGAATTAATATCCCCTTGTCTGTTGGAGTCGGGCGCGTTTTGAATCCATTCTGTCACGGCTGAGAGGAAGGTCTTTACGTACCTTTGCACGGTGGTCTTCAGTGAAGTCCCACCTTCTGATGGATCGGAGCCCGCAGGGTGGCAAGGGCCCATGTGGCTTGCCCGTCAGTTCAGCTGTTGCTTTCCTTCTGTCACCTTTCCTTCCTGCAGTGTCTCCAGTGAGCCATTTGGATAAATAGCCATGCATTGATTTATTTCTTAATAAAGGTTTTAAACCTTATTTAAATACCAGGCTTCTCTGGTGGCTCAGCTGGTTAAGAATCTGCCTGCAGTGTGAGAGACCTGGGTTCGATCCCTGGGTTGGGAAGATCCCCTGAGTGAGGGAACAGCTACCCACTCCAGTATTCTGGCCTGGAGAATTCCATGGACTGTAGTCTGTGGACAGTTTAGTAATTTAAGTCATTGTAATTCTGTGTAAGAAAGCAAACGGAAGCGTTTCAAAGCTATGGTGCATACCTTTCTGATGCATAGGGCCTATTGTCTGCCTATAAAAAGAGGGTCACTTCTTCCTTTGAGGGTCTCCTCCTGTGCAAAATAAAAGGTGTTACTTATTCACTTATCCTGCGGTGGCTGATGAAGTAGTTTTGTAGACTTTTGCCACTTTACTCATCAGACCATCAGCAGTGCCCACAGAGGCCGGGGAAATTCTCCTTTGTCTCTTTGCTAGCTTATCATGGCAGAGATGGTCTTTCAGCATCTGGAAATAAAGGAATCACCTATCATTTTTGGGCTTTGAAAACTGTGTAGCATGTAAATTGCTGCTCAAAGTCATCAGCTTTTAGTTTGGAAAGCAACACAAATTTTTTTGCAATAAACAGATCAAGACACAGTTGTTTCCCTCTCTGTACCCTGCTTTCACCATGATAACTGGTGTATAAATGGTTTATTTACGTTCTCCCTTCAGTTTCTCATAAAATGTATGAAACCATGCATTCACACTTTTTAATTTTCTGTACACACACACATAGACAATTTATATCATAAGTTTTTTTGAGAAACAAGATCACACTCTTTCTGTAGAGTGTTCTTTTTTTAACTTACCACTTGAAGGAGGAAGGAAAAACCAACACATTATTTTTGCTTTTTAAAAGGCAAAAAATCTTTTCGCTTTTTTCATGTTTTGTCAGATTTTCCCTTAGCAATTAGCATCTGGCTTACCAGAAAGATTTGCTAACTGTAAATCAAAGAATATATACTAGAACCAAAAAAACTAAAGTATAACAGAAATTTAGACTGTGTAGCTATTTTCTTGACTAACTGTGGTCAGAATGGAGCATTTTTCCTCTCTGCTGCACTTTTCTTGTGTTTAAGTGTGGCTCATCAGAACCTAGACATTGGGGAACAGAAAGCTGCCCTCCATATTTCCTTCCCCTCTTGTCCATCAGCCACCTAGTCCTTAGAAGAGTCTAGAGAACCCACTTATTATTTTGAAAACTTAAAAGAGTAAGAACCAAGCATTTACTTGTTTAAGGTGTGCCTATACCTTAGGGAAAACATATTTAAGTAAAAGAAGATTCTCTTTATAGAGATAATTTTGCTTCAGTAGAGACTGAGTTCCAAGGTGTGATGCAGTCTAGGCTGCTGACTTAAAAAAGAGAGATGATCGAGCTTTATGTGCTTAAACCTCACCAGTGGGCTTTATCCAGCTTCCGGTTCCCTGGAAACATTAGGGATATTCTAAATGACACTGTGGGAATGTAGTCCTCAGAGGTCACCTTTGGGAAAGCCCGTGACAAAGGATCCTGTTACTTCAGCAGATAAATTGCAACGAAGTGAAGATGGAGAGAGAGGAGGGGAGGGACCCCGTGGCTGAGGGAGGTACCAGCACTGCAGGGCGTTGGCTCATGGGGAAGGAGCCGAAAAGACGTTTACAGGTGGTCTGCGGAATCCGAACGCTGTATTGAAATACAATATTCAACTGAATATCAATTGAAATAATATCAATGCTGTATTGATATTAAGGAAATCTTTGCTGTTAGGGACACCTGCTGAACGGTCTCTGGATGAAGTAATGTGCTTTCTGAGATTTATTGACACAATTTCTGGGAGGAAGACTGGGTGGGATTTGATGGACCAGAGGTGTCCGTGTGTTGATAATTCTTTAAAAAAATTTGTTTTTAATTGGAGAATAATTGCTTTACAATGTTGTGTTGGTTTCCGCTGTACAGCAGTGCGAACAGCCACAGGTACCCATAGATCCCCTTCTTTTTAAGCCTCCCGCACGCTCCTGTTTCTCGGTAGTCAATTCATCTGGCTGTGTCGGCCTTGCTCGCAGCACGTGGGATCTTCCTTGGGTCCTGCGGGTGGCGCGTGGACTCTCTACTGTGGCTCAGGGGCTGTGGCTCAGGGGCTCAGGTGCTCCGCGGCCTGTGGCATCTTAGTTCCCAGACCAGGGACAGAACCTGCATCCCCTGCACTGCACGGTGGCTTCTCACCCACTGACGTCCTAGCCAGGGAAGTCCTGTTGCTAACTGGTGAAGCTGGTGATGGTATGTGTGTGCATCCATCTATAGCAGCTCATTTTACTCTTCCCAGTGTTCTTTTTAGGTTTTCCTGTAGTAAAAAGTTCTTTTAAAACTGGTTTTTCCTGGTAGCTAAATGCATAGTCATCTTGCAGGTGAGATCTCCTTTAAATTAGGTAATAAAGCTCCTTTAAATGATGCTTCACAGACCACAAACACAACTCTTAAAATTATTTTTAATTAAAAATTGTTTTTTTAGTTTTTATTTTATATTGGACTGTAGTTGATTTACAATGCTTTGTTAGTTTCAAGTGTATAGCAGCATGATGCAGCTGTACATATACAAATGTCCACTCTTTTTCAAATTGTCTTTCCGTTTAAGTGAGCAGAGTCCCCTGTGCTGTTCATTCAGTAGGTCCTCATTGGTTGTCTGTTTTATACATAGCAGTGTGTATATGTCAGTCCCAGACTCCCAATTTATGCGCCCTCGGAGTGGAAGTGTTCCTCATTCAGTGAGCCATGCCCATCTCAGTTGCTGTGTGTAGGTGGTCGCCTGGGAGAAGGACGAGTCCGACCTCAGGAGAGAGGCGTGCTGGTCCCAGTCGCCCGCCTTGCTGTCTCTGGTCTGTCCAGCAGAAGGCACCATGGGCCCCTTTGAGGATCATGCCCGTCTGCGATGGCACAGTGTTTCGCTGGCCTGGCTGTGGACACATGGAGGCGGTGGAGAGGATGCCATGGGAGGCTTTTTCTTGGGAGTGTGTACACTGCACAGTGCGTACACTATACATAGCGTGTACACTATGCACAGTGCGCACAGTGCAGTGTACACACTATACACAGAGTGTACACTGCAGTGTGAACACTATGCGGTGTGTACACTATACACTACGCGGTGTGTACACTGCGCACAGCGTGTACACTATGCACAGTGCGTACACTATGCACTGTGCACACTATGCGCAGTGTGTTCAGTGTACCCTGTACACAGCGTACACTACACACTCTGTGCCCTCCGTCTGCAGCAGCTCCCCAGATGGTCTGATTCTAGCGCCCCTCTGTCAAAGAGAACCTGCGGTTTTGTATTTGGCTAAATATCGCCTAGATTCTCCATTTGTTAAGATCCAGGCACAGTGGGAGGTCGCCTTTTGGAAGCGAAATGGCCTTTGGTGATCTGGGGAGGAAGCTGTGGTGCGTTTGGGCAGTGTGCCTGGCCACTGTGGGGACCAGGAGGTCCATGAGTCGGCCCACGGTCTGAAGAGGAGGCAGGGGAGGCGGTCGGGCACGGTGCGGCCTCGGCCCCTCTCGGCGCTTAGTTCCGTCTTGCCAACCTGAGCGCCTCAGGGCTCAGGGACAGTTAAGTCACTTCCCCAGGTCACACAGCTGGTAGGTTGTGGAACTTGATTTTAACTCTGTTTCCGCCACCCTTATTTTCTGAATTCTGCATTCATAGATTTTGATATTAAAGTTTTCTTCTCCAAGGAGATATTTCAGTCATGTGTGGTTTGAATTTATTTTTTTACGCACTTATTTAGTTTACTTTTGGCTGCATCGAGGCCTAGTTGTGGCACGTGGGCTCGTTGTCTCGGTGCAGAGGCAGAGCGGCCCTGCGCGGGGTCTGAGTTCTTCACAGAGATTGAGCCCCTGTGCCCTGCACTGGGAGGCAGATTCTTAACCGCTGGACTGCCAGGGATCCCCCTGAATGTGTTTTGAGATGATCAGACTTCCAGTTCCTGTGAAACTGTATGCTCTCAGAGTTTGCTTTCTTGTTTTGTGGAAGCATAAAGAAACCAGCGCCCCTTTTACTTGCTTTGCTTTGTGCGGGTTTGAGGAGGTAAAAGTTCTGATGTCCGATAATCGTTTACAAAGGAATAAGGGTGTATCCAGTGCAACACGGTTCTGTGACGCTGTTGGTTTGTGGGGTTTGCTCTGCTCATGTACACAGCTGACGGGGGGCGGGGGAGTGCCGCTTCCCTTGGCCTGGGTGGGGTCTCTGGCGAAGGTGGCCGCGATAGGCGGCCCTTCGGGGCCCCCACAGTCTGCGTGCGTCTGGAGCTCTCTGTTTTCAGGCTGCAGGTTCTGGGCTGTGTCAGCGTCCTTATCATCTGGGCCCAGAAGCCCTCAGTGCACCACACCAGAAAGAATGGTGCGGTGACGGAAGGATTGTACCCCGCTGGGAGTTCCTGACGTTCATAGACACTTGTGGATGAAGAGAACTTGCAGTCGTCGATAATATAAAATGTGTTGTAGACACGAAGTCGTCCTAGTTATTGTAAAGGCGGCAGAGCCCCATGCTGGAGTGGCCGTCACCAGCCCCGGGGATGGGCACAGAGCTTCGCCGTCTCCTTGCTTCCTTTCAGAGGTTGTTCGCTCTCTTGTGGTTCTGGTCTGTTTGCCCGCCACAGCTGATCCCAGCCGTCTGGACCAAGGATGGACAGGAAGACACCGCCTCCTCCTGAAGGACGCGCCCCAGAGGCAGCAGTCACTGCTGCTGGCGTCGGGCGGCGAGAACCTGGCTGAACGTGGCCGCCTGGAGCTCAGTCAGAGAGGCTGGGAGGGTGAATTCGCTGCGGGCGATCATGTACTCAGCTTAAGATTAAGGGAGCCATTTCTTTGGGAGGGAGGGGTGCTTGGAGAGTTGTGCTGGCTTGGTTATACTAAATTCCTTTAATTGAAGTATAGTTGGTTTACAATATCATGTTTATTTCTGCTGTACGGAAAAGTGATCCAGTTAACATTGTTTTCCCTCACGGTTTATCACAAGATACTGAATGTAGTTCCCTGTGCTCTGCAGTACGACCAAGGTTTTGTCCATTCCTCATGGACATCTGTTAACCCCATACCATCCACATACCATCCCCCAGCCCCATTCGGTTCTGTCTGTGTGTCTGCTTTGGAGAGCGGCTCTTTGCCTTCTTTTAGAGTCCGCCTGTACGTGCTATCTTATCAGTGTTGTCTTTCTCTTTCTGACTTATTTCACTTATATACTGAATTCTTTGCTTTGTGCTTTGTAAATGGTGTCTGTTTCTTTCCTAGGAGATTTTCCATTTCAAAGAGTTCTCAGTAGCAGATTTGCTGGAAAACTGAATTTTGGGTAGGATTAGAATCAGCCGATAATAATGCCATATTGCAGATGAAAACAAAATAAGAGGGACTTAAAAGGAATGTCGTTTACTTCTCTCTAATGTGAAATTCAGGCTGGCTCCGCACCAATACTGAAAACACCACCCCTGTCAACAGCCCAGACTTAGGCAGCTGCCTTGTGGTTCAGGATGTCTTCATGCATCAGGTCAGCCAAGAGAAAGGAAGGAAGGAAGAGGGAAGAAGGGATACAGGGGAACCAGGCATCTTTCCTAGAAAATTCCCAGAAGTTGCCACAGGACACTTTGCTTCATTTCATTGAACAGAATACCATCATTTGGCCATGATCACGAAGCAAGGCTAGGAAGTGTGGTTTTTTCCCCCAATGAGAATGGGGGGAATGAGACTCATCAAAATCAGAGTTTCTGTTACTAAGGAAGAGAATCACCAGCAGGCTCTGCTACACACTGTCAATTTGGGAAGAAGAGTCTAATCTACCTACCTGATACGCTGCCACATGGAAAACTATTAGAACGCATTCTGCTGATTTACAGTTGTGTTCACGTAAGGCGCTCAGCCATTCTTCCCCTCCCAGTCCTTATAGACACTTGGGTTTGTAGGGACGTCTGATGTTTACTAACTGCTCACGGCTGTGTGCACACAGTCACTGTTTTAGGTCGACCCCCAAAGCCTTTCCTGAAAAAGAGCACTCCCGTTTTCGAGTGGGTACCCAGTAGCCCTGTGCGTCACTGTCTTGCAGTGCTTCAAATTTGTGTTGTTTGAGGTTCTGCTTTTCTGAAAGTGGACTCTTCCTTTTTTTCCTGTTTTGCTCCCTAGAAGGATTCCCTCACTTTGTTTTAGAGTAGAAATAGTCTGAATGCATATTTTGGCTGTTTCTGGCCCAAGACTAAAGTAGTTGTGAGACAGTGATTCTTCCCTAGACCACATACAATGGCTGCAGAATTTTTGTCTTAAGAGAAGTCTTAAATACCATGAAAATACCATGACTCTTTGTTGTTCTCTGTAAAAAGCGACTTTTCTGCCTGTGTAGCAGGGTGTAAAGATTTGATTTACAATTAAACTTGGAAATGCAAAGAAAATATTTTCTTTCAAAAGGGTGATGATCTCTTTGTGTCTAGAGGCAAAGGAGAACCAATGAGTACTTTTCAAAATACTATTTTATAACACTTGATTTTGTGGTGTGTGAAAATTTCAGTGTTCCTCTTTAAAAAAATTTTTGTTGGAGTATAGTTGACCTACAGTGTTGCGTTAATTTCTATTGTATAGCAAAGTGGCTCAGTACATGTATACATATATATTCTCTTTCTCACGTTCTTTTCCATTATGGTGTCATAGGATGTTGAATATAGTTCCCTGTGCTCTACAGTGGTCTTTGCTGTTCGTCCATCCTATATATAAGATTCTGCATCTGCTCATCTCAACCCCCAGCTTCCCTGGCAGTGCAGTGATTAGGACTCAGCACTTTCACTGCTTTGCCCCCCTCCCCACCTTCCCCTCTACCACCCCCAGTTCAGTCCCTTTAGTTATGGAACTTAGTTATGGAACTAAGATCTCACAAGCTACTTGACAAAGACCAAAAAATAAGCAAGGAAAAAGGCCAAGTCACACTCCCAGGCCTTCCCCTCCCACCCCCTTGGCAACCTCAAGTCTGTTCTTTATGTCTTCTCTTTTGTAGATACATTCATTTGTGTCTTGTTTTGCATTGCACATATAAATGATACCATTTTGTAACTGTCTTTCTCCTTCTGAGTATTTCACTTAGTATGATAACCTCTAGGTACATCCATGTTGCTGCAGATGGCATTATTTTGTTCTTTTTTTTTATGGCTGAGTAGTATCACCTTGTGCTTCTATTTACATGGCACGTCCTCTCTATCCGTCCACCTGTTGAAGGACGTTTAGGTTGTTTCTGTGTCTCGGCTGTTGTAAATAGTTCTGCTGTGAACCTAGGTGTGCATGTATCTTTCTGAATTACAGTTTTGTGTGATGTATGCCCGGGAGTGGGGTTGCTGGATCATGTGGTAATTCTGTTTTTAGTTCTTAAAGGACCTCCATGAGCAGTTTCCTATAGCAGTTGTGCTGCTTTACATTCCCGCCAGTAGTGGAAGAGGGTTCTCTTTTCTCCATACCGTCTCCAGCATTTATTAAAATTTCATTGTTCTTAAACTTTTCATTGCCTAAGTCAGCCTCTTTCCTGGTAGTTTTAGCAAGAATATGGGGTTTGGTGGTCCACAGACAGGGTCCAAGCCGATGAGTGGCCAGGTGGGCTTGGATAAGCCACTCTCATCTGTTGGGGTCTCAGTGTTTGCATCTTTAACTGTGAGTCGGTACCTGCCTCACAAAGTTGGGGCGTGTATAACGTGGGGGAGCCGTGTGCCGGGACGTCTGGGGTGCAGGTGGCCCCACTCATGCTCATTCCCAGCTCCCGTCTGCTCCGACTGGCAGCTTCTGCTGTGGTCTTTCTTCCCAGGGGGCCGTCTGCCCGGTGCCCACGGGTCTGCACAGATGCGCAGGGTGACACCGGCTGTCCTGCGTCTGATCCCTCTCCTGCTTGCAGTCAGTAGGCTTCCCATTCTGTGTCAGCTTCAGCTGTTAGCCTCTCCTTCACACTTGCATATTTAATGCTTTGGGGGATATTTTCTGTAGCTCTTGGGCACACTTTGAAGCTGAAAAAACCAGGAATTGGTTACTATTACCAGAAATCAGTGAACTAAAAAGTCTGATCTCATCATGTGTACTTTATAATCCTATTTCCCATCTGATCCTTTCAGATTCTGAAAAGTACCCAGGCTCTAAATAACTTGTAACTAGCTGGAATTATTCAGGACTTGTCAAATCAAGAACATATGTCTTAATTTAAATACTTGTCACATATACAGTTTTGCCTGAGAAGTATTTTTAGGTTTAAGAAATTTATCTTAGAACTATGAAGTCATTTCATTAATCACACTAAAATATTAATGGCTCAGAAGTATTTTTTGACAGTTGGTTTGTGGAACTCCAGACCTAATATATGTGACATTTCAATTTTGGTGGTCATGTTTATATAGCTCTTGGGTCTTCTCAAGGGCTATATCCTCATTTATTATAATTAAGCCATCTCAGATCTCACATATATTTAGCCAATGAATATTCATAAGGCTCAGGAGAGGATGAAGGAGATGGTCTGTGTTCAGTCAGTTGAGCACATGTACACTTAAGGCCTGTGCTGGATGACCTGCTAAAGTAAAGTAAGTCTGGATCTCTCAGTAGAGAGCACAGACCCAGAAAGAAGGAGTCACACGGTCACGCAGACCCCATCTAAGGAATAGAATTAAAAATTGTATACCTATGGAGGACAAACCAGTGGTGGGAGAGGGAAGTGGGGGAGGGACAAGATAGGGGTAGGAGATGAAGAGTTACAAACTATTGTGTATAAGGGAGATAAGCAACAAGGACATATGGCACAGCCCAGTGAGTGTTGCCAGTATTTTACAATAAGGATAAGTGGAATATAACCTTTAAAAATTGTCAATCACTATGTTGTATACCTGTGACTTGAATAATTCAGTTCATCAGCAATACCTCAAAAAAGCTATCAATTAAAAAAAAAAGAAAAATTGTATGAAGTCAGACAAAAACCTGCCTTTACTATGAAAGTCAGTATATTTTGCTTATACTTTAAAAAACGTCAGCGTCTAAAATATAAGCTTTGTAGTTCTTCTGTGGAATTAATGAACTTCCTTTAAAAAGTTTTACTTTATACAAAGTTACAGTACGTCCACCAGAGGTCCCTTGGAGAGTATATATCACTATCTAATACTTTCATTTACTTTTTATTCCTGTTGCGAACAGGCACGGGAAGTTGTTGTTGTTGTTTATAATTTCATTATCAATAGAAGTGGGTTTCTAAAAAGATTCATGTAGACAGAAAGTGCTGTTTTCAGAAGCGTCACTGTGCTCTTTGTCGTAGGCTGCATTTTGGAGTGGTGGGCATATACGTGGCTGTGTGGTGGCACTGTGCCTGGAGCCGGGTAATCAGCCTTGTTTTGCAAGGCAGCAGGAGCCTGTGATCAGGGTCACGCTGCATGCTGTAGCTGTGATTCAGGTTCTCTGGCTACTCCAAACCTCATGCTGTTCGCTTGCGATCACTCTTTTTGTTATCTCCCTAAAAATCTTCTCCAGGGAAAACTGGTTAACTCACTTCAAAAATAGGTTCAAAAATTCACTACTAGAGGTAGATCTGCAGCTTCTGAAGCTGCGAGAGCTTAGCAGAAGCCCTCCAGGGTGCCTGATGATGGTGGCACGTGGACTCCAGGCCCTGTTTGAGACAAGTGCATTTAAATTGACCCTGGCACTTAAAGGGGTTCCCGTTTTGTGCCAAGCATTCTTCTGTTTGCGTGGCTTTCATGATAGATTTCCAGTCGTTCTTCAGGTCTTTGAAATGGGTGGTATTTTCTCCCTTTTACAGATAAGGAAAATAAATTTTAGGGAGTCTTATTGACTTGCTGCAGCCTACGGACTTCCCAGGTGGCACACTGGTGAAGAATCCACCTGCCAGTGCAGGAGACATGGGTTCAATCCTGGATCGGGAAGATCCCCTGGAGAAGGAAATGGCAACCCACTCCAGCATTCTTGCCTGGGAAATCCTGTGGACGGAGGAGCCTGGTGGCTACAACCCATGGGTGGCAGAGAGGCAGACACGACTGAGCGACTGAGCACGCACACACAGGATTATTTATTAGCAAGAGAGGGCATGTGAGGCCAGGTCTCCCTGCCTTCAGAATAGGTGTGCTTTGAAGCCACCCTGCTGGAGCTGGGAGGAAGCTGAGGTCACGCTCACTGTGCTCCGTGCGGTCCTTACAGAGCCGCGGCTCCGGAGGTCGCCTGTCTTTCCCGGCCTCTCCTCCTGGCCCAGTCGCCCGTGGATCTGTACTTGATCCACGCCTGACACTGCACCCTTGGTTCTCAATATTTTGCCTTTTCTGAGATCTGTCTTCTTTGTGAACCAGTTATACTCTGCATTTCCTTGCCCCGTATGTTAAAACACAGACAAATATAAATCAAAGAGGTGAAGCAAAACAGATGAAACTCAGCCTTGTTTGCAGTAGTGCAGGTCGCCGCCTCACTGTTGGAAAGTGCCAGCACCCATCCGCAGGTGAGCGAATAAGCAAACTGGGGCATCCACACGGTGAAACACCTCCCGGTCATCATAGGGAACAGATCACGAGTACACGGCAGCGACACAGACGAATCTGAAAAATGCAAGGCTGGCGGTGCCCTGGAGCCCGCTCTCCCCAGTAGGGGAAGCCGCCGCCGTGAGAGGCCCAGCTCTGCAAACGCAGAGTAGCTTCTGCTCAGAGAGGACTGAAGAGAAGCTGTGGGTGACAGTGAAGACCCAGCAGAGCCAAACAGTGAATTAAGAAAACTAAAGAAAACCCACCCAGGAAATGTGAGGCTGGGCACTTGCCGGGCGGTCCCATGGTTACGAATCTGCCCTGTATTGCGGGGGCTGCGGCTTCAGTCCTTGGTCTGGACGCTGAGCTTCCAGCCTCTGCAGAGCAGCTCCGCCAGCGCTGCAACTGGAGGGTCCCTGGGTCGCAGTGAAGATGCCGCGTGACACAGCGAGGGTGCGGCTGACAGCTGAGACTTGGCAGCCAAATCAGTGAACAAGTAGTTTTTTCAAACATTGAGCCTTGATCATTAAAAAAACCAGTTAGCCTGAGTGCACGAAGCTGGACTCAAATTGACTCTATTTATGTGAAATTTCAGAACCTGTGATCAAGATCGTGTTGTCTCTGGGAGGGGCCTGGGGTGGATTGCAAGGATCACAGGAGTGTGGGGATATTCTCTGTCTTGTTTGGGGCGCCAGGCGTCCTAGCAAACAGTGTTTGAAACTCTCTTATCTTGTTTAAAAAGTAAAATAAAAAAAGGCCAAGGTTCTTTTGCATAACTCATGGCATTTGTCATGCAGTTTTGCCAGTTTTGGCTTCCAGTCTCTTTTCCCGCCGGACGGAAGCAGGTATGGAGCATGACATTTTGTAGGCATCCGTGCCTGGCACTTCGTGGTATTGGGGAGGAAGAACTATTTCTCTACCTTTCTAGGTTCTGCCTGATCCAAGAATTAAATTGACAGGAAACAGGCTAACACTTGAAAATTAAACAAAAGTTTAATAACATGTATGCATCGGTCCCTTAAATACCATCTTCAGCTGAAGACAAAAGGGGATATGAAGGTGGGGCCTTGGGACTTTAAAGGCAAGAATGGGAGTTCACAAGAAGATGGAAAAACAAAGGTTTGGTGAGGAAATGTTTGCCGGGCCAGGCAGACTCAGTGGGACACAGTGTGGACTCTGCCCAGGCCCTGTTCCCTGACCACACACAGCCGTATCCCTTGCAGATAGTTGGAGATAGCTCTGTTCTGGGAACAAGCCTTCTATCTAAATTCTTCAGTCAGCGAGGGGAAGGTCAAAGTTTCTTCCTGAGTCTTTTGGGCATTGATTGTTTTCAGCTGGAAAGAATCCATAGGCCAGAAAGAATCCAGCTGTTTGGGTTGGCACATTTTGTCCCTCTCTAGTGAGTTCTCAAGAGATACTGTTGAATGCATGGAATACTACCTTCTGGAAAAACCTGGTCCTTTAGGAAAAAAGAATATGTTTGGAAGAGTGGGGGCCGAGGAGGATGTTTAACAAGGTCTTTAGGTGCCCGGAAATCTAAGCTTCATAGAAGATGCAGATCAAGTCTTTATAAATTTAGTTACAGAGATTTGCCTACAGAAAAATGAAGACCGAGTTAATATATTTTTAGTGGTTTGCTTTGAATGTTTCAGTCTCTAGATGTCAGGTGATGCCTGCAGTTTAAACTAGCATCATTTCTCTAGCCATCTCCCCATTGGTTTTGGACTAGGTTTGGGCTGGGGCAGGTCTCTGACTCACACCTCTGACCTTAGGGGCTGTGAAAGTACGTTCATTGCTGGAATAAATCTGAGTTTACAGATTCTTTTTCAGCAGCCAGGGAGAGATGCTGAACACTCAGTTGGGTTTTGGCTAATGAGCCACGTGGGGGTGCCCTGCACTCTGGGGGAGCCAGAAGCTTGTCTCCTGGGAAAAACTCCCGAGCACTTTAAACGCCTGCCTGAGTCTGGCGTTTCAGTCTCCGCCATACGTATTTACGGTGACACCCGGAGCATCAGGAATGGAAGGCGTAAGACGTGTTTGTACAAACTGAGGGGTTCTCAGAAAAAAACTCCCCAAGAATGCCTGCTATACAACCTTGCCTTCCAACTGTAAAAAATATATTTCTTGAGGAAAAATCTGAAGAAAATACTGATGTTGTAACGGGCATTTTCATGTCCTGGAAACTGTGCAGTGTCTGTTTAATGAAAGCATGATCATGACCATTTTGTTCCCGTGCTGGAACTGAGTTGCTCACTTTTCTGTCCTTGGGTATTGAAATTATTTCATATTTTTCTTTCAATAGGTAATAATTAATAAGAGCTTCATAAATTTTAAGTACCAGGCAAGGTTTATATTTAGTGTTTCCATTGATAATCTTTTATTGTTATACAATATGAAGCAAAGAAGTTGTAATTATCTAAAAATTTTATGGCCAGAAATTTTTAGAGCCACATATAATAAACAGGGGAACATGCATAGAAGAAGGAAGAATGGGTTCTTTCTTAAAAAAAATTAATTTCTTTTTTAACTGCACTGGATGGCTTGCAGGACCAAGAACTGAACCTGGGTGCCTCAGGGAAAACTCTTGAGTCCTAACCCCTGGACGGCCAGGGAAGTCCTTTCATTTTTTTATTGAAGTAGAGTTGATTCACAATGCCTTGCTGGTTTCAGGCGTATTTAATGTTGAGATGACTGTTTCCTTGCGTAAATCTCAGTCTGGGTTTTGGGTTTTCTGTCGCTGTATTCCAGAGGCAGCATGGCCTCAGGGGTCGAGAGTATGGGAGGTGAGGCCTTCTGCCGTGGTTGATCCCAGATTCTCTACTAAGCAGTCCGTAGGAAAGAGAAAATAAGCTGTGAAGGTTAGATTAAAAATCTTATATGTTAGAAATATTTCCTGTGCATTGATTTTCTTATACAATATTGTATAAGAATATTCTTATACAAGAATATTGTTGTGAATATTCAAGTTAATATTCTTATACAGTATTCACCTGAAATATTGTACATGTACAGGGAGAAACGGGGTCAGGAGAGAGGCAGGTCCCTTAGCTCTACTGACTCACCCCCTTTCTGACTTGACCCAGTAACATCTTGGTGCTCAGTCTCCTCCACTGTGAGGGTGGAGGAGAGTACCAGATCCAGGTGAAATGTCAAATGCTTAGGGCAGGGCGTGGCTCGGGAGGTGCTGTATTAATGTCAGACACTGTACTTACTGAGTCAGGACACATGACATTGTGAACATTATAAAGGCTCCTATGTCACTGCTGCCAACTTCCCAAAGATGCCATCAGCACCACCTCAGGGTGCTCGTTTTCTTATAAAGATGGGTGGGGAGGGGTCATGGGATTGGAAAGTTTGGAACCACTCTTTTAATAGTATATAATAAAGGTGCATAGAGTCTTCAGAAACTCTGGGAGCATCTCTGAGGAAGCACTTTTTCAAAACTTGCCTTTGATTTTCAAGGAAATAAAGGTGGTTGACAAGGCAAGAGTTCTGTAGGAAGTGGAAGCGTGGAAATGGTCAACCCAAGGTGATGCTCTGGTGGATAACCTGGGGAGAAGCTCTTTGCTCCTCTGACTTTGGTCAGAGCTGTTTTACCTCCTCCTTTCTTATCTGGGGTGTTCTGGGTGAGCTCTGGTTGGGAGAATGCAGCGCTGGCTAATGCAGGTTTGAAGATCTTCTCCACACAAGACGATGTAAGCCCCAAGGGGGGCTCTCCTGGCTCCCCAGATGCTTAGTCATCTGCCCGCCTCTCTTGCTCATCAGCGATCCCTCGGGTGGGGGTGATGGGGGTGATTATTATGGTAGGGGGTGATGGGAGTGATTATTGTGGTGGGGGTGATGGGCATGGTGATAGTGATGGGGTGGGGGTGATGGATAGTGGGGTGGAAACGGTAGTGAGTGTGGTGGTGATGGTGGTGGGGTGGATCCTGGCAGAGCCCTTCTGGGGTGGGTTGAGTCACCTGGCTTGTGGCTCCTGAAGTCCACGGGCATGCTTCCTGATTCTGTAACTAAGCTGTAAACTACCCTGAAATAAAAGCCCTGGGCAGGAGACAGTCTCTCTGTGAAACAAGCCTCGGTTGACATTTTCGCAGTGGCTGGGAGTCTTGTTTTTGGTGATCTCCACCTTCTTAGCCTGCTGCTAACTCCCTCTGGGTCTGCTGCTGCTAAGTCGCTTCAGTCGTGTCCGACTCTGTGCGACCCCATAGACGGCAGCCCACCAGGCGCCCCTGTCCCTGGGATTCTCCAGGCAAGAACACTGGAGTGGGTTGCCATTTCCTTCTCCAATGCATGAAAGTGAAGTCACTCAGTTGTGTCTGACTCTTAGTGACCCCATGGACTGCAGCCCACCAGGCTCCACCGTCCCTGGGATTCTCCAGGCAAGAACACTGGAGGGGGTTGCCATTTCCTTCTCCAGTGCATGAAAGTGAAATGAAAGTGAAAAGTGAAAATGAAGTCGCTCAGTTGTGTCTGACTCTTAGTGACCCCATGGACTGTAGTCCACCAGACTCCTCCGTCCATGGGGTTTTCCAGGCAAGAGGACTGGAGTGGGGTGCCATTGCCTTCTCCGCTCTCTGGGTCTAGCCCAGCTCTTACAGGATTGAAGGTACACGTGAGTCACCCTGTTACCCCACAGCCTTGGGAAGAGAGTGTAACGCACATAGAGGCCTGTGCAGACTTCGTGTCCCGCGTGGTGACTCAGAACAGCGACAGGCACGTACCTGCCAGCAGTGTGGCTGCACCTGGAGGCTCTTCGTGTTCTCGTGACCCTGTGTCTTTAGGGTGCTCAGGTGGAGAAGGTAGACTAAAAGCAGCTGCTGGGAGTTTTGTGTTCAGTTCCTGGCCCGTCGTGAGGACAGATGCCAGTAAAGTCTTCTTCCGACCCGGCAGTGCCGTTTGGTTCCCAGCCGCCGACCCTGTGGGTCCCGGCGCGCTGCCGGGCTCCGCCGGGGCGGCAGGAGGCCCGGAGGGGCGTCTGCGGGCGGCTCCGGGCGGACTTGTTCCGTGAGCCCCGCCGCAGCTCGCTGAGCACGTCCCCGGCCTGCCTCTGGGTTCCTGACAGCCTGTGCAAAGCCAGCCTGCGTTTCGTTCCATGGCGATTACGCTTGGAGCGTGACTGTTGAATATTTTCACTGAGTCTCCCCTTGGGGTCTCTAAAAGACTCTTCACTGCGTACTCCACCCTGGGCGCCGCCCTTTTCTCCCAGCCTGCAGCCCCCACCCCTCCTCCCCCCATCCGTCTCCCCCTCCCCCGCCCCTCCCCCACCCCTGGTCCCCTCTCCTCTGCCCCCCTCCCCCGCCTCTGTCTTAAAGTCCTACATAGCACATCTTTCTTGTAAAAGATAGAAACACTCCATCTAGAAACATGCAAAATGAAATGTGAAATTTACCAGCAACCCCCTTCTAGTTTCAGCCCCTTTGATGAAATGGCTCTTTATCAATTTGGTGTATATTCTTTGTATGTAATTTTGCATTTTTTCCACTTAACTGTATATCTTGCAATCTTTTTATGTCATTTTGTACACGTTTTCCCTTGTTAGTATTCTCGAAGGTGGATTAGGTGTAATTCATTCATCTGGTCTTCTACTGACTGACATTTAAGTGGTTTCAGGTATTTTGCTACAGTAAACACCTTTGTATGCTGATCATATATATACAAGTATTTCTTTAGATTTACTAAAGGTAGAATTGTTCATGCCGAAAGTTGTATACATTTTCATTTGTAATAGATCCTGACAGATTGCCCTCATAATTTTTTTTTATTTTTGCCATTTCACATATGGAGCTGTCTGCCTCTGCTTTAGTTACTGTCATTCTTATAAAATTTATGCTGGTATGAAATCTTTTGCTTCGTGTATGTTTCTTGATTGGAAGGCTAGGGGAGCCTTTCCTTGAATCTTTTTCATTCCTCTTTGAATTGTGTGCTGACATCATTTGTAGTCGGGGAGGGACTGTCTTTTAATCTTATTGATTATTAATGGGAGTTTTCATCTACTTTGGATATTCTTGGTGTGTAGTCTATAGCACATATTTTCTTTGTCATTGTTTTAACTTAATTTGTAGCGTCTGTTGAATCAGGGCATCATCGGACTTGCAGCCTTTGATACGTTCATTTGAGGGGGGTGTAACTGGTTTTGAAAACTTCTTCCTACCCAACTATTTTAAAACATAATTTTTAATGCTTTCTTCTAAATGGTTTGTTTTAATTTTTTTCTCATTCTCCTTTCTGGTATTGTATAGTTCCCTCATATACTGTCAGAGAGGACACATCCGATAATTTTATTATGCTGTGTGTCTGAGGTACATTGTCAGCACCATCTCCTTTTTAAGCTGCCTTCATTTCCTTGGGAGAAAGTTTAAAGATTTCTGAAAGAGTAAAGAGCTTCTCTATGAAGATGATCCTTTAGATGTGCCACTAACTCCTTTTGAAGTGTGGCTTTTAACCATGCTTAGATCTAGCAATAAACTGTAGATCATGCTCTGACCAGGGAGGAACTGTGATAGAAAATAATGTCAATTTCATTTCAATTCAGATCTTAACAAATAATAGTTATAAAAAACACTCAGAAAAATCGTCAGCATTGGGAGTTTAAATGGATAAAAGCAGTATTGATAAAAGCAGAGCCCTAGAGTTTTGATGCTGTCATTACTTGTAGAAGAGGAAGAATTCTGTTTAAGTGAAGAATTGAACTTGAGAAAGAAGAAAAGAGAACCTCTCTCCCCCAGAGTGTTAAATTGTGTGCATCATGCAGAGCACGAGATGTGCTGTGACTGAAAATAAGGACTGCAGAGCTGGACCAGGCTTCTCGGTGGAGGACCAGCTGTAAGCTTGGAGTCAGTGGGACTTTGAGGTCATGACTAAGCTGAGGAGTTACTGGGAAATAACACTGGTCTACTTTCATCCATGGAGTCCCAGAATATTTTGCAATCTTACTTTTTCTAATGATGAATAGATCAATGGCATAATTTGGGGGGAATTGTCCTGAAAAGAATTTTGCTTTTAACAGTGTGGGTTGGGGGAAGCTTGGCTAGTACCTAGAGATGTCCAGTTTCTTCCTCTCCATCTGCGGTTCCACAGAGGTGGGGCACACAGACCGATGGGCCAGCTGGAAATTGGATGTCAGCTGTGCTCATGGGGACATCACGATGCTTCTGTTATTGGGGAAGTTTTCAACCAAAATGGGATTGCACCTTCAACCCGCCGTCCCAGTGTTGGGCACGATCCCTGTGAAGGTGAAGGTCCTGACAGGTGGCCGGGGCTGCTGTTACCGGGATGAGGCCCAGGGCCCGGAGGGGTAGGGGTGGGGCTCGAAGGGGACGTGGCATCAGGTCTGACTCCCACCCTGCCCCGTCCCTGCCCACCCGAGCTTCCTGGGCACAGCCTGTGTCTCAGGAGCTGGTGGTCTCACTGATCCTAGCGGTTTCTTCCAGCCAGTTTTCCTTCCTCTGTAACAAACCTTACAGCTTCCCCCCACTGTTTGCACTGTCTTAATGTTGCGGAGGTGCTTCCTGGCAGGAGCAGGGAAATTCCCTAGACCCCTTTTCCTCTGCCTCCTGTCTTCCCTCACATGCACTCCACACTTCATCTTGTCTTTTCTTCCCTCTGCCCCCCTTCTGTCTATCTGTCCCTCCTCTCTCTCTCTTTGGATAGAACCTTTGGCCAGGTAGCTCCTTGTCTTCCAAAATTCACACCTGACCCTTATTAGTAAATGCAGAGATCTCATCCTTGTCCTAAATTCCAATGTGATCCCCTGGAAAGCCCTTCTGAGTATCCTTCCTCCACCCTCTAGAATCACTTGATCTGAAGAAGGTGAATTCCATCTTTTGTGTTTCCTCACCACTGAAGATCTGGCCAAGCCTCACATTTTCCTTTTTGTTAGTTTATTTTTTAAAAGCTGGCATTTTGTTTTCTGCGTATGAAATGACAATATTGAATATGCTTTTGCAAATTGCCTCTTCTCCCCACCCTCTGCCCTTGGTGGCTTTGTGATCCTGGGCAAATGTTTAAGCTCTAAGTGCTTCAGATCCTGCTGTGAGTGGGTGGCATGATCCCATGACGGATTTTGTTCGCATGCCTGGCAGTCTGTGTGTGTTACATGTCTGTAGGTAAAAATAGTACCTGGCACATAGCAGGCACTCCCTGAGTGTTTGCTAGCGTTATCGCACTCTTTCAAGAAAGTAGGTAGGCTGAGGCTTTTTGGTAGTGGAGTTTGGGGCTCTGAAACAGACAATTGGAATGGGGAAGAAAGTGAAGGATACTTTAAACTTTTGTAGAAGTTGATACAATTTTGTCACAATCTATTTAGAGTAGACTTAGCAATCATACTTGAATCTTTCAAAGCACATTCAAAGCCACTGTTGATCTGGCTTTGTCTTTCCCCTCAGCCTGGTCAAAGAGGCAGGTTCCCTGTTGCCAAATGTTTGTTGTTTGTGGAATTACTGTTTGCAGTTTCTATTCCAGCAGGTCTGTTTGTCTAGTGTCTCAGACAAAGAGTTGTGCTGAGGACCCTTAGTCTGGTGTTTCTTTAAAACAAAGGTCCTTCTTTCTTGACATTTTTCTTCATGCTTGAAAGTAAAGTCCTTTTAAATTGGAGACTCCTTGTTTTTCCTGCATTATTAGATTGGGGCTTCTGTCATTGGATGACAGAAAAGAAGTGGGTTTTGGCATCAGATTTCAGGTCCCAGGTATGCTGTGAAGTCTCAGGCGAGTTTCTTAATCTCCCCAACCTTGTTTGTGACATCATTCAAGTGTGGATATACCATCCAGCTCCAAGAATCATGGTGAGATGCACATAGAAATGTGCAAAGGTACAGAAAGAAGTACCTGACGGTGGTATTCCCCCTGAAGGACGTGTGTCCAGCCTGTAAAGCTCATAGTGTGCATGTCAGAGATGAGTTAAACTAGTTGAGCTAGTTGTTTTTCTTTCTTTTTTTAATCCCGGGGGAATCCTGCCTGGGGTGTTAGAGGGGGGAATGTGATGAGCTGGTGCAGCAGTGAAATCTAACATCTGATTGGTTTGCCTGGTTGCAAAAAAAAGTTAGGCAAGCGCAACTTTCTTTTCGAGGGACAGCTCTAAGGGTCAAAGGAGAAAGAAATGATTTAGTTTCCTTTTAGTAAGAGTTGTCTGCTTCCCCAGGAAAATAGTGGCGGAGGCGGGCTTCGCTCATGTTTGTTTAAAAGGGGGAGTTGACTGCTTGTGAGTGGGAGTGTCTAGTCAGTGTTTTACTTTCTGTCCAGAAACTTGCCAGGACTCTGACACATGAGTGCTGGTACGGAAAGCTTAGGGAGCTGCCGGACAGATTTCCCGCGGAAGGATGGGCCAGGTCCTGAGGGACGATGGGGACTGGAACTCGAGACTGGTGGCGCTGATGTGCTGCATGGGTCAGTAGCCACCTGTCCGCTGGCCTCCGTGCTGCCGGGTCGGGAGGGGGTGCAGGCCCCGATGGGTCCCACGGCGGGGCTGTCGTAGGCTGCGGGGCTCCTTTCAGAGTCTGGGCGGGCTTCCATGACCACTCCTGCGGCTCCCTGGACGTCCCCCTTGTTGTTGGACCTAGGGCACGCATTGAGATAATCCTAATAGTTATTTTATGGGTGATATGAAGTGGTTTAGCTTTGATTGGATTTTACCGAAGACCAGACAGTGTAAGTTGTAATAATCGGTATTCTTTTTATACTTTTTGTTTTTTCAAACTCTCCTATTGTTTGCATTCTTTGTCATGATGTTCAGCCAAGTTGTACTTTGCGAGATGATTATAAATGTATGTTTTCATTTAAAAATGTACTCTCTAAATGGGGTACTTTTCTAATAGAGGAGTATTTTAAAGCTCCATTCAGAAAAATAGTTTGTAAAACAAGCAGAATCAGTTAATAACTCAAGAGAGTCTTTTCCTTTGTGTTGCCTTAGCAACGTTGCCCTAAATATAAACCTCAGCGTTAGACCTCCCTCACTGAAGTGAAAGAAAGAGCCATTATGAAACTTATAATTGGAAAATTAGATGGTGTCATCTTGAATACTCCCTCTTGAAATAATGTGTGTGGAAAGTGGTAGATCACTGTCTGCCCAGACTTCAGTTATTCCTGGGTTGTAAGTTGCTTTCTAAAAGAAAGTTGAGCCCCTGAGTCCACGTTAACTCTTTCTTCATTACCGTGGCATCCTGGGAACCTTTGAGGGTAAATGACCCTCCTTTGGTATACTTGAAGGGGGCTTGGCTGGGTTTATCATGACTTAGAAGAAAAGGTTAGGTTATTGTTAGAAAACAGTGTCAGAATCTACAAATCATGTGTTACTGAGTTCAAGTTAGTCTTTGTGCCTTACCCGGTACTTCAGCTGTGGACCACAATCCCCAGATACTACCTCAGTATTGACCTGCTAAATGTCTAACACTCACCTTACATTTTCAATAGTGCTTTTGAGCTACTATTAACCACAGTAAAACCTCAGGGATCAATACGTGAGTGAGTCTCTCATTATTTGATCATTTGATGGAATCAGCTTTCTTGATTTGTCACGTGGCTAAAAAATTAACCAACAAGTGATTAGTTTTTAAGAACTTGTGTTCTGTTCTTCATGTTCCTTAAAATATAGAACTGGTTTTTGTTAGTTGAGAAATATATATATTTAAAAGGAAAAATCAGAATTTAATAACCATTAACTATTATATAATTAGATTGCTTCTATTTTTTCATGGTAAATTATGCAATTAACATATCAATGCATATGGCTTTTCATAACCCAACACATATATTTTTTATTTTTAAATTTATTTTTATTGAAATGTGATTGATTTACAGTGTGTTAATTTCTGCTCTATAGCAGAGTGATTCAGTTACATATACACACACACACACATCCTTTTGAAAATAGATATATTTTATTAATCATTATGTACTAAAGGAGTTTATATGATACACATCATATGTTAAATTTAATGGGACAGAATAAATTTGTCAGAGTGCATATTATTATGGTGGTTTAGTCGCTAAGTCATGTCTGACTTTTGTAACACTGTGGACTGTACCTGCCAAGCTCCTCTGTCCACGGATTTCCAAGGCAAGAATACTGGAGTGGGTTTCCATTTCCTTCTCTAAGAGATCTTCCTGACCCAGAGATCGAACTTGGGTCTCCTGCATTTCAGGCTGATTCTTTACTGACTCAGCTACCAGGGAAGCCCTCATATTATTATGTGATGATTCAATAACTCAATAAAATTTTGGCAGATAGTTATAGGCATGCTTTCATCTTATGTTTTTGTAGCTTGATATGGAAGCTGTCTATTCTTGAGTTAAAATGAATTTTTAAATATAATTTCCTTAAGAAAAGTTACCTTTGATTACACTGGGTCTTAATTGCTGTGCATGGCATTTCCTTGGTTGTGGCAAGCGGGGGGCCCTCTTCATTGTGGAGTGTGGGCTGCTCATTGTGGTGGCTTCTTTGGTTGTGAAGCACTGGTTCTGGGCATGTGGGCTGCAGTAGTGGTGGCTCAGGGGCTCTGAGCTCAGGTTTAGTAGTTGTGGCTCAGGGGCTCTGATCTCAGGTTTAGTAGTGGTGGCCCCCAGGCTCTGAGCTCAGGTTTAGTAGTGGTGGCTCAGGGGCTCTGAGCTCAGGTTTAGTAGTGGTGGCCCCCAGGCTCTGAGCTCAGGTTTAGTAGTTGTGGCTCAGGGGCTCTGAGCTCAGGTTTAGTAGTTGTGGCTCAGGGGCTCTGAGCTCAGGTTTAGTAGTGGTGGCTCAGGGGCTCTGAGCTCAGGTTTAGTAGTTGTGGCTCAGGGGCTCTGAGCTCGGGTTTAGTTGTGGTGGCCCACGGGCTCTGGAGCTCAGGTTTAGTAGTTGGGGTTCATGGGTTTAGTTGCTTCCCCAACCACCACCCCACAATGAGGAGTCCTTCCAATCCAAGATGGAACCATGTGCCCTGCACTGGCAGGCGGGTTCTTAATCACTCGGCCATCAAGGAAGTCCAGATTATAGGGATTTCTAATTAATAGAACACTTTAGGTTTTTTCCTTGAAGATTTAGCATTAGGGTCCTAGATTTCTAACTGGATGGTGGTAATATGGATGTTGCCTGGGTAGTACTCCCCCAGCCTGCGCTCTGTTTTCTTTGCTGGAGGTGAGACAGGCATTGCTGAGATGGATAGGAGCCCTTGACTTTGGTGAGGAGGTGGCCTCGTGTGCACGTGTGCGAAGTCCACGGTCCCAGCAGCACCTGTGCTGGGGGTGCTCAGCATTCCCGTTGGAAAGGTGACAGGATCTCGGGGTAGTGGGAGCAGTTCTGGGGGAATGACAACACTTGGGTTCTAACTAGGCCTCTTATAATCTGAAATTATGAGTTCAGGGTTTCTTCTAATTTATTTTTTATTGAAGTATAGTTTACAAACTGAATCACTGTGCTGCATACCTGAGAAGCTAATAAAGCGTTGTAAATGACCAAAAAATTTACCAAAAAAGTTCATTTGGTTTCCATGGTTCTGGTAGCGTTTAGTTGTCAGTGGGCATACTCAAAATATCTAAATCAAGCATTGAACACCATTCAGACTTGTATATGTGCACACACACACACACACACACCACCTCTTTTTTATCCATTTATCTGTCAGTGGACGCTTTAGGTTGCTTCTATGTCTTAGTTGTTGTAAACAGTGCTGCTAGGAACACTGGGTTCTTTTCAAATTACATTTTTCTTTAGATACATGTCTAGGAGTGGAATTTGCTGGGTCATATGGTTTCCAATGCTTTGGCCACCTGATGCAAAGAACTGATTCATTCAAAAAGACCCTGATGCTGGGGAAGAGTGCAGGCAGGAGAAGAAGGGGACAACAGAAGATGAGATGGTTGGATGGTATCACTGACTCAATGGACATGATTTTGAGTAAACTCCAGGAGTTGGTGATGGACAGGGAGGCCTGGCGTGCTGTTATTCCTTTGGTCTTGCCTTACATGCTAATTAGTTGATAAGTGCTGAGTTGCTTTAGTGTGACTCTTTGCCACCCTTTGGACTGTAGCCCGCCAGGCTCTTCCGTCCATGGGATTCTCCAGGCATTGGTAGGCAGGTTCTTTACCACTAGCGCCACCTGGGAAGCTCCTTGGGTTCTTTCTGATCCCTTTAGAAATAGCAAGGCTGAAAGATATTTGTAACAGCACTATTGCTTCAAATTGCCAACATCCGCTGGATTATCGGAAAAGCTAGAGAGTTCCAGAAAAACACCTACTCCTGCTTTATTAACTGTGCGAAAGTCTTTGACTGTGTGGATTGGAATAAACTGTGGAAAATTCTGAAAGCGATGGGAATACCAGACCACCTGACCTGTCTCTTGAGAAACCTGTATGCAGGTCAGGAAGCAACAGTTAGAACTGGACATGGAAAAACAGACTGGTTCCAAATAGGAAAAGGAGTCTGTCAAGGCTGTATATTGTCACCACGCTTATTTAACTTATATGCAGAGTATATCATGAGAAACGCTGGGCTGGAAGAAGCACAAGCTGGAATCAAAATTGCCGGGAGAAATATCAGTAACCTCAGACATGCAGACGACACCACCATTATGGCAGAAAGCGAAGAAGAACTAAAGAGCCTCTTAAAAGTGAAAGAGGAGAGTGAAAAAGTTGGCTTAAGGCTCAAAATTAAGAAAACTAATATCATGGCATCTGGTCCCATCACTTCATGGGAAATAGATGGGGAAACAGTGGAAAAAGTGTCAGACTTTATTTTTTTGTGCTCCAAAATCACTGCAGATGGTGATTGCAGCCATGAAATCAAAAGATACCTACTCCTTGGAAGGAAAGTTATGGCCAACCTGGATAGCATATTAAAAAGCAGAGACATTACTTTGCCAGCAAGGGTCCATATAGTCTAATGCTATGGTTTTTCCAGTAGTCATGTATGGATGTGAGAGTTGGACAGTGAAAAAGGCTGAGCGCCGAAGAATTGATGCTTTTGAACTGTGGTGTTGGAGAAGACTCTTGAGAGTCCCTTGGACTGCAAGGAGATCCAACAAGTCCATCCTAAAGGAGATCAATCCTGGGTGTTCATTGGAAGGACTGATGTTGGAGCTGAAACTCCAATACTTTGGCCACCTCATGGGAAGAGTTGACTCATTGGAAAAGACCCTGATGCTGGGAAGGGTTGGGGGCAGGAGGAGAAGGGGAAGACAGAGGATGAGATGGCTGGATGGCATCACCGACTCGATGGACATGGGTTTGGGTGGACTCCGGGAGTTGGTGATGGACAGGGAGGGCTGGCGTGTTGCGGTTCAAGGGGTCGCAAGGAGTCGGACACAACTGAGCGACTGAACTGATACTCATTGCTTTAAGAGATGTCATAATAATAGTGATATATACCACCGTATCTAAGTATACAGGAGATTATATCTTGTTATCCTGAGGAGGGTTGTCCTTTGAGAAACGTAATTAATTCACATCGCGGGCGTATGTTTGTTGAGTGCACAAAAGCTTCATGGCTTCTACTGTGGGGTAGATAAAAGATGACTGAGGTCTGAGTCGTGCCCCAGGGGACTCACAGGGGAATTCATAAATGTTTTGTGGATGGAGATATTGGTTAGTTATTATTGATGCAGTTGGTCTGGGCAGAGTAGTTACATGCACAGTGCCTGTGGTTCTTACGTTGGGGATCAGATCACTTTCTTTTTTCATGTGTGCCCCGCATGGTACGTGGGATTTTGGTTCCCCAGCCAGGGATCCAGCCCTCGACCCTGTGGGAGCTTTGAGTCCTCACCACTCTCTGGACTGCCGGGTAAGTCCCAAGGCGAGTTTAATGATTTTAGCATAAATTCTAAGCATTTATATTCAGATTCAGCGACCTTCTGTCTCCTTGGTCAGCTTTTCTAGTCTTTAGTACCCAGTGTGAAGTTAAGAATGAGAGTAGGGGATTCCCTGGTGATCTGCCACTTGGGATGCTGTGCTTTCACCGCATGGGGTACAGGTTCAGTCTCTGGTTGGTGGAAGGGATCCCGTGTGCTGTAGCCAAAAAAGTTAGACTAGAGGTTTGCTCACTGAAAGGAATGCTCTACTGACAGTACCCAGTGATAGGCTCCGGAGAAGGCAATGGCAGCCCACTCCAGTCCTCTTGCCTGGAAAATCCCATGGATGGAGGAGCCTGGTGGGCTGCAGTCCATGGGGTCGTGAAGAGTCGGACGCGACTGAGAGACTTCACTTTCACTTTTCACTTTCATGCATTGGAGAAGGAAATGGCAGCCCACTCCAGTGTTCTTGCCTGGAGAATCCCAGGGACGGGAGAGCCTGATGGGCTGCCGTCTGTGGGGTCGCACAGAGTCAGACACGACTGAAGCGACTTAGCAGCAGCAGCAGCAGTGATAATTTAGGTGTCTCTCTGGTTCCCCCTGACGTTGATGGGAAATGGGAAGGGTTTCCAGGGGATACTTCGGGGAACAAATGCTTGGGAAACAGGAGAGAAACTATGTAGTCTGCCCCCTTCCTTTCATGTTGGCATTAAAGGTAAGAGAACTCAAAGTAACAGACCATCACTGAGTAGCTTGCGAAGAAGCGGATCTGAACAAACCTTTGGATTGCTTTACTAAAATTTATTTGTTCATTTCCTTATCATTGAACATTTATTTTTTCCCAAAACTCTTATCTTCAAATAGTTACACTGATTTATATTGTCATTGATACATTTGGTGTACAACCATCATTCTAGTTGTAGGATAAATTTTAGAAGTGAACTTGTTGGGATACAGCATCTATATTTTTAAGACCTTTTGTATTTATTGGCAAATTGTCCTAGAGCAGCACTCTCCAGTAGAAGTGTTTGTGATGATGGGAATGTTCTCTGTCTGTATTGTCCAGTGTTAGCCTGCTCACGCTTGAATTGTGACTGGGTAATCAAAGAATTGTGAATTTTATTTTGTTTTAATTAAATTCAAAGTTTAATAGCCATGGATGTGACTAGTGACTAGAGTATTGACAGTGAAGTTCTGTGTGTGTGTGTGTGTGTGTATATATATATATATATATAATATATATTTGTTGTAGGGGGCGACAGAGGATGAGATGGTTAGTAGCATCACTGATTCAGTGAACATGAATTTGAACAAATTCTGGGAGGTAGTGGGGGACAGAGGAGCCTGACGTGCTGCAGTTCATGGGGTTGCAATGAGTCAGACTCGACTGAACAACTGAACAACAGTATATACACATATACGCATATATGTGTGTGCTTAGTTGCACAGTTGTGTCCTACTCTTTAAGACCCTATGGACTGTAGCCCCCCAGGCTCCTCTGTCTGGGATTTCCCAGGTGAAAATACTCAAGTTGGTTGCCATTTCTTTCTCCAGGGGATGTTCTCAACCCAAGGAACAAACCCATGTCTCCTGGGTCTCCCGAACTTCAGGCAGAGTCTCTACTGCTGAGCCCTTGTCAATATAAATTTATTTTTTCATAAAATCTTGGCAACTTGATAGATAAAAAAGCTTATTTTTGTTATTTTATTTTATTATTCTTATGTTATATGCATTTATATATATAAAGCTATATTTATAGATATTATTTTGCTATTATTATTTGCTAGTGAGGGTTGAGTACCTGTGAGCATTTATTTATTTATTTATTTATTTTTAACAATCATTTTGGGAGACTTTAATACACTTTTTCCAGTTACTAACAAAACAAGAAGATTTAAAAAAATCAATAAAGACATAGAAGACTAGCTACACAACAAAAAAACTTGACCTAATGGACATGTATAGAACACTAGCACCAAGAAGGGCGGAATTCACATTCTTTTCAAGTAAACATTAAATATTTACAAAAAGACTTCATGTTGAGCATGAAATAAGTCCCAGCAAAATTCAAAGAACTGTAATATGGAGTATGTTCTCTGACCACAGTGCAATTAAGCCAGAAATCATTAACAAAAATAATAATTATATAACCACTGTATGTTTGGAAATCAGGAAATATACTTCCAAAGAACATCCTGGAAAAGGGTTGTTGTTTATTCGCTAAGTCCTGTCTGACACTTTGTGACCCCATGGACTGTAGTCTGCCAGGCTCCTCTGTCCATGGAACTTCCCAGGCAAGAATACTGGAGTGGGTTGCCATTTCCTTCTCCACCTGTGAGCATTTAAGTTTTCATTTTAAAAATTAGTTGTATTAATTTCATTTCATAAATTTTAATCATCTTCATTGTTTACTTTTTGCCTAGTTTTATGCATTACGATGCTCATCCTTTTCTTTTTTATTTGTGTTTTTTGTATTAATAGTAACTAATATATATTTTTCCCAGTTGACACATATAAGTATTTTTGTTTACATTGAAGTTAGTGTAAGGCATATGAATACTTTTCAGACCCAGGACAAGCTTGTGTTTAAATTTTATTGGGTTATAGTTGATTTACAGTGCTGTGTTAGTTTCAGGTGTGCCGCAACGTGATTCATTCTTTCTGAGATTTTTTTCCCATATAGGTTGTCACAGAATATTGAGCAGAGTTCCCTAGGCTACACAATAGATCCTTGTTGATTATCTATCTGATATATAGTCATGTGTATGTTAATCCCAACTCTTGATTTATCTCCCATCCCATATTTCCCCTTTGGTAACTGTAAGTTTGTTTTTAACATCTGCAAGTCTGTTTCTGTTTTATAAATAAGTTCATTTGTATCACCTTTTTAAATCAGCAGTGATACAGTGATTCTTTCTTATATCCTTTTCTTTACACTTTATCACAGGATATTGAATGTAGTCCCCTTGCTGTACAGTAGGATCTTGTTTATCCATCCTGTGTAACAGTTTGCATCTGCTAATCCCAAACTCCCTTCCCCCCCCCCACCTCCTTAGCAACCACAAGTCTGTTCTCTATGTCTGTGGGTCTGTTTCCGTTTCACAGATGGGTTTATTTGTGTTGTATTTTAGAGTCCACATTTAAGTGATACCATATGGCATTTGTCTTTCTGTGTCTGACTTCCTTCACGCAGTGTGATACTCTCTGGGTCCATCTGTGTTGCTATAGCATTATCCTTTTTTATGGCTGAGTAGTATTCCATTGTGTGAATGTACTACATCTTTATCCATTTATCTGTTAGTGGATATTTAGATTGTTTTCATGTCTAGGCTGTTGTAAATGGTGCTGCTATGAAGACTCTGGTGCATGGGTCTTTTGGAATTATGGTTTTCTTGGTATGCCCAGGAAAGGATTGTAGGATCGTATGGTTGCCCTGTTTTTAGGCAAGCATTTTCAGAGACACTTTCCTTCCTGTTAAAGTAGTTTATGGGGACTCAGGGATGAAGAATGAGGAGGGAAAGAGACGAAGAGAGTGAGGCCTGTTTACCCCCAAGGAAGGGATGGAGATGTGGACCAGTGAGAGGAAAGGAAAGAGGACCACAGAGGAGAGAGGACAAACCATCCCCAGATGCAGAGAGAGGAGGAGGGAACAGCACAGCAAGGATTCCTGCCTTGGAGTGGGACAGGGAGAGGGTATGGCTCCCAGCCTCCTCTCTAGGTACTGGAGATCAGGGTTCTCTTTGAAATGATAACTTGATGAACCAGAGTATTCCAGTGCTTGTCCTCCTAAATCATAAGACCTCCATCACCGTTCTCTGAACCATGTCTAGAAACCAGGACAGCATCACCTTCCATGCCAAGGATCTAGTGAGGTGTTCGTTGTTACCAGATGGTTCAGGGAATCTAGCAGAGAAGCCACTTGGTTTGTAATTCAAGCCAGAGGACATGAATTTAGTCATGCCTGTCAACTTTACTTTTGCGAAATAATCATTGACAAATCTTTTAACTGCTGGAGGTCTTGGTCTCTTCTTCTGTAAGATGGAGATGACCCTACCTTTTGTGGTCTTGAAGACCAAGTGGGGTGTAACCTGTGGCCAAGTGCTTTGGGAAGTTCATGCAAGGGCTTGCTCTAAGCTGGTGGTGACAGAGGGGGTGAGAGGGCTTCCTGATGGTGGTGGTGGCAGGGGGGAGTGATGCAGCAGAGGTCAGTGCTGGCAGATGCTGCTTTAGGAAGAGGTCTCTCAAAGCTCGCGGTGCCAAAACTTAGCAAGAAAATTCAAGTGCACTAAAGAGTACCTTTTGAACATCTTACTTTTCTTTATTTGCATAACGATAATGAAGGTCTCCTCTTCGTGGATTTTTACCAACCTTCTTTTATATCTTTTTTCCCCCTTCCAGATGAACGGGACAAAGTTCAAAAGAAAACATTCACAAAATGGATAAATCAGCATCTCATGAAGGTCAGTGTGCGTTTCTTTTGCATCTTGGGATGGTTTTGCAGACTTTAATTTATTGTACAGTACTTTAATATATGGCTCTGAAGAAAAACCTTTCAGTATCAGCTGCAGAGTTTCAGGTCTAGAGTATTTCACATTCATTTCAGGCATCTGTTGTTATTTGGTGTGTGGCCTTTGGGTTGTGATGGGGGTTGGAGACAAGTGCCCAGTGATGGCGGTGAGGTCTGTAACCTCAGTCAAACCAACCGCTCATTATTAGGCTCTCAAAAATCTCCACAAGTTAAGAAGTATGTAAGAATTTACATGTTAGGGCATTGAAAACTGCACTTTTTAATAACGTTTTTTTTCCTCTCGATTCCAGGCAAGTTCTGGCATCAGATTTATGTGTATGGTGGAGAGTTAGGTGGGAATAAAGATGGGTTATAGATAGAATTCTCAACTCAGTTTTCTTGTACTTAATGCGAACCAAAAGTTGATGCTTATGTCTGCATTTCTCTGTGAAGCAGTTAATAGTTGTGGTTCTTGATTAATATTTGTTTGTGTTCCATGGGTCACTTTGAGAATCTGTTGTGGGCTCTCCCCAGAAACACACATGTGCACCATGCATGCATACCATTTCTTAGCATTATTGGGTCCCACCGATCCAGTAATTCTGTAAATCTCATCTAAGGACCCCATGGGATTTCACAGTTACCTTAGTCCCCGTTTTTCCCTTTTTATGGACAGTCCTGAAGTCACAGAGAGGTAGTATTTTAAGTCTGTTGTTTGGGAATTGGAGAGAGTTTTCTCACATAGAAACATGTTAAAAGTGGCTATAGTCTTAGACTGTCCTGGAGATCCTATTTAAACCATCATGAAGCCTAGGGAGATGGTGCCCATACTATAATCACATCTAATAACTGTCTATAAAAGTGATGCTTATTTGATGGGGTATGTCAGATGACCTGAGAGAAGTTTTAGTGCTCTCTCTCATCACCCATGGACAGAATCCTTTCCCCAAATCTGATGAGATGCCCTTCAGGTGAGCCATGTCATCCACTCTCCATCTGAGGATCAATTTGTGGGCATTGCTGTTACTGCTGGGATTTCTCTTCCTCATCCTCTGATATATTGGTCAGAGGTCTGCTTTTTGATGCCTTCATAAGGAAGTTTGTTGTGACTTCTAAGGAGAGTATCACACCAGCGGTCTCCCTGCCCTCTGCCTGGCTTCTGTGTCATCCTGTGTGTGCCATGCGTCCCATGCGAGCGGACCCTGCACAGGCTGGAGCAGAGCGGGGCTGGTGTGCCGGTTGGGGTGTGGGATCTCGGAGCTGAAGACTCTGACAAGACTTTTCCATTTCTGAGATGAGTCCGGGGAAGTGAGGTGCTGGATGAAAAGATGCCCCTTTGGTGGCTGCTGGTCTGGCAGTCTTTTTTTGAGAAAAATTTTTATTGAAGTGTAATTGATTTACAATGTGTTAATTTCTGCTGTATAGCAGAGTGACTTAATTACACAGATGTATACATTTTCTTCTCTGGTGGCTCAGTGCTGCAAATGGCATCTCTCATTCTCAGATGGTTGAGCAGTAGTTCATCGTATGTGTGTACCACATCTTTATCTGTTTATCTGTTGATGAGCATTTAGATTGTTTCCTTGTCTTGTCTATTGTGAATAGTCCTGCTAAGAATATAGGCGTGCATGTATCTTTCTGAATTATAGTTTTGTCCATATCTATGCCCAGGAGTGGGATTGTAGGAGTCCATGGTAGCCCTATTTTTAGTTTTTGAAGAACCTCCACACTGTTCTCCATAGTGTCTGCACCATGTCACATTCCCACCAGCGTTGTAGGAGGGGTCCCTTTACTCCACAACCTCTTTAGTATTTGTTATTTTAGACGTTTTAATGGTGGCCATTCTGAGTGCTATGAGGTGGTACTGTGTGGTAGTTTTGATTTGCATTTCTGTGGTGTTGGAGAAGACTCTTGAGAGTCCCTTGGACTGCAAGGAGATCCAACAAGTCCATCCTAAAGGAGATCAATCCTGGGTGTTCATTGGAAGGACTGATGTTGAAGCTGAAACTCCAATACTTTGGCCACCTCATGCGAAGAGCTGACTCATTGGAAAAGACTCTGATGTTGTGAAGGATCAGGGGTGGGAGGAGAAGGGGAAGACAGAGGATGAGATGGCTGGATGGCATCACTGACTCGATGGACATGGGTTTGGGTGGACTCCGGGAGTTGGTGATGGACAGGGAGGCCTGGCGTGCTGCAGTTCATGGGGTTGCAAAGGGTCGGACATGACTGAGTGACTGAACTGAACTGAACTGAATAATCAGTGATGTTGAGCATCTTTCCAAGTGCCTGTCTGGCCTGGCAGTCTGTGTGGCTGTGGCCATGGGGGGGCGAGGATACAGAGGGTTGGCCCGTGTCCCTGGAATGTAAGCCCCAGTAGTGCTGGCAGTTGAGGATAGAAGCTCACGAGGATGACCCCGTGGGAACGCCGTGCTGGCCTGAGATGGATGCTAGTGGGGACCCACCGACGACTGGATATGTTGGGCTGGACCACTCATCTGAATGAGCATCCTGTAAACTGGATGAATGAGTTTAAGGAAAGTGCCTTTGCTAAAAATTCAAAATGCTAGTTGAGCTGTTTGAGGACAAGGCTGCATTGTCCACTCTTAGGGTCATCCTGGTGCCTTGCGAGGGTAACGCACACACGTGCTTAAATCCCTTAACCCTCCAACAACCCTCCAAAGGTGGTTTCATTTAGTGGTTACGCACACACAGCCTTCAGAGTCAGATGGCAAGGGTGAAAATCTCTAAGTGGAGTAGGTGATGTCTTTTTTTTTTAATAACAAATCTCAAAGGTATAAGTCTTCTGCTGTAACATAGGAATTAGGAAAATAATAATTTTACACCCAATAGCCATTTGATAGATGCCAGTCCAACTGGTTAGGGTTATAATCAAAGTAGCATGTTTGTTTCTTGATGTAGATCAGAATTTCAAATGTACTCTTATTAAAAAATTGTGCACTAGAATTTCTGACACAAAACTCAAATGTGTGAGAATATAATTTTGTAATATTTTATTCTTTCCTTTCGGAAGTCAGAGTATTACCTTCAAGTGGGAAAGATGGTTACATATCCCCAGATGTGGGGCAGCAGGCTGTTGAGGTTTGTCTTGTGAGTTGACCAGAGAAAGGCCAGCCTTTGTGTTCTCTCTTCTGTTTCACCCAAGGGCTGGCAGAAGGGATGTAAGACACTTCTGCTGTCAAAGGTCATTTGGTCATAACCCAGTTAGCAGGAAGTGGAAAAGAAGTGTGTGGATTTTATGTTAAAATGTCAGTATGAGAAATATTTCTTCTTTGTTGATTTTCTTATGTTCTTCTCTTGATATACTGAACATATTCAAGAGAAACAGGGATGGAATAGAAATGAATCTCTTACCTTTCTTCCCTTACCATATTCCTTTTTAGTGAACAGAAGTATGTTATTTGAAGAGTTTTTCATAAAATTAATCATGCTAAAAATGTGAAGGGAAAGGGTGACTATGAGGAATGAGCCAGCAAAATGAAGGAGTAATTGATGGGTAAGGAGAGAAAGAAGTGGGAATAAAACCATTTAGAAGGTGTTTGAGTCATTCTGTGTGTGTACTTGCTCTGCTTTGTCAGTTTGATTGTGGCCCTCCTTAAACCTTGGGGCAGGGAGAGGAAAGTGGGGGGCAGAGGAGGAGAGAGAGGGAAGGGGGGAGGTGTGCGGGGTGAGAGGGGAGGGGCGCCCGCGCTGGGCCCTGAGCCACCCGCCGGACCTCCGGACCTGTGTGCTGGGACTGCATCCAGGGGCCTCTGCCCTGGGCTCAGCAGCCTGGGAGGCTGGCTCAGACCAAGGTGTGCTCCCCATCTTTTGAAAGAATTCTGAAAACTTTTCCTCTATGTTACTATTTTATATGTTTTACTTTAATGTAATCTTATGCAATTATTGTACCCCAGTTGTGGGTCCAAGAAGACCATTCCTGGTAGTTCTGCTCCTTAAGGCAGTGAGGTGATTGAGAGCTTAGTCCCAGGACAGATCTTCAGGGGATTTTCCGTTTCATTTGCTAGGGATTTTGTCTTTGAAAAGGAACTTGTCTCCTGCAAAGTTGTCAGCCTGAGACGCGTAGTAAGGCAAAGGCGGGAGGCAGACAACCCTGCAGTTGGTCGTCTGTGTGTCTGTAGGCTGCTCTGGCCCTCATCGCTGGGTGGTGTGAGTGGTGGGTTGGTGGGGGACTTGATGTGATGCCCACGGGCTGAGCTGGCAGGCAACGCCTGGCAGGTGGGCAGCACGCAGTGAGTGCTGGCTGAAGGGGAGGCCGGTGTTGGTGCTGCCCATCGGACAGAGGAGCAGGGTTGGGACGCCTGGGCACTGCCTGCCTCCTCTGCTTCTCCTCTTGACCCCAAGTGCTTCCCTCTTAGTTCATGTAGTTTAGAAAGAGCCCGGGCCGGGGGTCAGAATCCACGGAGGAGACAGATGGGCTGGCTTGCCTTGGATTCCTGCGGGGACCCTTGGCTCCAGACTCTGATCGCCTAAGGCTTGCTCCTCTCCTTAAACTGGTCCCCTCCCCATCCACAGTTGCTCCTGGGGCCCAAGGCCTCTTCTCCCACTTTTCCCTCTTCTGGCACACACTCCCCTCGCGGAAAGGGGCCTGCGGACTCCTCCGCGCAGGTCTGGCCCTCCGTGTGCCTTTGCTGGGATTCTCCCTCCGAGGGCGTCTTTGTCCCGGATCTCATTGGGAGCGGCCGCAGCCGCGCTGGTCCTGCAGCATCAGCAGGGATGCAGGCGTCGTGACCTGGCCTGGCGCCCGCAGCCCCTCGGTGTGCCGACCTGCCCACGCCAGCAGCTCCCGCGGCTGTTAGACTGCTGACTTTCCCCCCTTATAGTTTCAGCTATTTGCTAATTAATCCTCGTGACTCAGGAAGCTGGCATTTATCTGGCTGTAAACTAGTGTCTATCCAGTACCCAGGGAAAGCTTCTGGCAAGGTTGATTTTTCAAAGTTGATTTGACTGAGAAAAGTAAACACTGTGGACTTTTTAGGTGATTGCTTAAGTTACTATTATATCCAAGCATGTAAACATTGTTTCCTTAAAATACTTGATTAGGATTTTTTTCATATAGCTTTCTCTCCAGAAAAAATGAATATAGCCTTATTTTATATTGGAGCTAAAATGACATTTGTTTAAATAGTTTGCTTAATTAAAACTTATGTTTGTTGGTGAGCAGACATCTCTGGCTTTTTTCCAAGTGTATTTAAATTTTAGTGCTCTGGTATTTCAGTTGTATGACTAAGCCTGTCCTTAAACTGATTGTTCTAGCAAGAATGTTTTCCTTTTCATTTCTTATTCTTCAGAATATATTTAAGAATAAATCCCAGTTAAGGTGTTCATCTGCTACCTCTACATGTTTCTTCACACACTAAATATATTGGATTATTTTCCTTGTAGATTATGATCTCTGTATAAAACTATTGTTGTCAATAACAATTATGTATTATTCTTTAGCATAATTTAAATTGTAGTACTAAAACATGAGCTGGCTGTGGTTGAAAATACCTATGACTTCAGTTAGCTAAATTTTACTGAGAGAGTTGTTTCAAAATATAAAATTGATGACCTTCTATTATTTACAGTATTTATTTTTGCCCATTCTGCCTATGGGACTCTATATACTAGAGGGTCTTAGGTCACTCTAAGTTTTGTTATTCCTGATCACATGCAGTTCTGTCTGTCTAGAAATTCATGAGCATATATATGGCATGCAGATCTAAGTCCTGATGATGTAGCTTTTGCCTTGCTCTGAGGACACAAGAGGCAAGGGATCCTTTAATTTTCTGAAACATTTGAAAGACTAGAAGATTCCTTTTTAATTCATTGTTTACCTGGACCCAGAATTAGAACTCGAGCTATGACTGAGAGGCTGTATTGCAGAGGAATAATTTAAGGTGAGGAACAATTTTTGGAAGATTGGAGTCTGAGGAATTCATGCAGTGTGCTTCCCTTGTGTTGGATTCATCCAACCATTTATGGTGGAATTACATTCTTCAGCACTGTTTAACTGTACTATAAACTTATTCCTTAACATTGGATAATCGGATGTTTGGTCTGAGTTTTACTTTGTGTATGTGCTCAGTCATGTCCGGCTCCTTATAACCCCATGGACTGTAGCCTGCCAGGCACCACTGTCCATGGAATTTTCCAGGCAAGAATACTGGAGTGGGTTGTCATTTCCTACTGTAGGGGATCTTCCCGACCCAGGGATCAAACCTGCATCTCCTGCATTGTCAGGCAGATTCTTTACTGATGAGCCATCTGGGAAGCCCAAGTTTTACTTTATTGATACATAAATGCCTTTGGAGAGGAAAAGGCCCTGGATTCCAGTACTAAGATTCCATCTTAGTAACCTGCATGGTTACCACCTGGGAGACAGCCTGCTAAGGCTCACACTTTAATCTCTTGTCTTGGGAAAGCTTGATTTACTCAAGGCAGAGATATCCTTTGCACATATTGTAAAGGTAAAGACTTCATGGCGCCACTGAATGAATCACACTATTTTTTATTGATTTGGTGGCTGGAAGGAAATGTAGACCCCTAAGCTGAGAATACAGTGATGACTTTCTTTCAGGGAATAGGTAAAGAGCTCTATTTGCTCTGTGTTCTCAGCCATAACATACTTCTCGAGTAATTTTACCATCTGTGGGCACAGAAGAGAGAGGAGAATTTTTGAAGCATCAACTTTGTAAAGGACTAATGAAAAATGCCTTTTCTGAACCTATAGCGCAAGTACTGGTTCTTAAAATCTGCAGATATGGTCTTTTTTCAAGACCTTAGACTTACATGAGTGATTCTTAAACTTCAGCTACATCAGAGTCTCTTGGAGGGCTTGTTACAGTAGATGGTTGGGCTTCAGCCCAGGGCTTCTTATTCCGAGATCTGGGAGGGACCTGAAAGTCATCCATTCTAATAAGTTCCAGGAAGTCAGGTTTTCAACAAAAAGCTGTTGCTGCTGAGCCGGGGCCACACTATGAGAGAGCACCTGTCATAGATAAAATGATAAATATTATAATGGACTGTCAGATTCATTTGACACAATTTAATACTATAAGCAGTTTTAAAAAATAATTGTAGCTACTGCATATCTATTGTAAGCTGTATTTATTAATAATGGATTAATAAATTTATTAACTAATACATATAATATTAATACTATTACTACTAACAATAATAACTGCTGCTAATATTATTAGAGAACAAACCACATGCCAGGATTTGTCACTTTTGTGTCTTAATGTCTACTTCTCATAATAGTTCTTATGGATAGGACCTATTCTTTTTTTAAAGACATTTATTTTATTGAAGTATAGTTGATTTACAATGTGATGTTAATTTTTGTTGTACAGCACAGTGATTCAGTTTTTTATGAATGTATGTGTGTGGCTTCCCTGGTGGTTCAACTGGTAAAGAATCCACCTGCAATGTGGAGACCTGGGTCCACTCTCTGGGTTGGGAAGATCTCCTGGAGAAGGGAAAGGCTACCCACTCTAGTACCCACTCAAGTAGCCTGGAGAATTCCACGGGCTGCATGGTCCATGGGGCCGCAAAGAGTCGGACACGACTGAGCGACTTGCCCTTCACATGTGTGTGGTCTCACATTTTCTTCACATTCTTTTCCGTTGTGATTTGTCACAGGATACTGAAGACAGCTCCCTGCGCTGGGCAGCGGGCCACGTCCTTTGATGCTGTGTGTACGGTCTGCTAACCCCACTCTCCCTCTCCTCCCCCAGCCCCTCCCCCTTAGCAACCACAGGTCTGCTCTCTCTGTCCGTGAATCTGTTTCTGTTTTATAGAAAAGTGCATTTATGTTGTAGATTCCACATAGAAGCAATACCATAAGATATTTGTCTTTCTCTGTCTGACTTAATTCACTCAGGATGATCATCTCTAGGTTCATCCATTAGCTGCAGATGGCACTGTTTGCTTCTGTCTTACGGATGAGTAACATTCCATTGTGTATATCTACCACATCTTCTTCATTCATTCATCTGGATCCTGACTGTTCTTAATCCCTGTGTTACAGATGTTGAAACTGGTGCCCAGAGAGGTTCCATCATTTCCTCAGGTCATAAAGCTGGTAGATCCCAGGATGCATGTGGAAAAGAAGGCTAAGAGAGATTACGCAGGCTGGAGACCTGTCTAGGGAGGAAGTGAGAGTCACACACCAGTCTGCCTGCCTCCAGACATCGTGCTCTCTCTGCTGCACTAAGGATGGATCAGTGAGCAGGGCTAAAGGGGGAAGTTGAGCTCACCTTTGGACCCTGGTCTAATATCTGTACAAATACGATGTGATGTTTAAGTTATTTCTGTTGTGGTGTAAGAGATGGGTATGTAGTAGAGGAAGGGTTAAATAGGGAGGGGGAATAGACTCAACGTGTAGGGTTTAGAAGCAAATCATGTATTTTAAAATGCAAAAGAGAGTAGATTTAGAAACCTTGACCATTTCAAGACAGTAAGAGATAACACAGATGAGTATGACATTGTTTCATATAGATGGTCATAGCTTGGGATTGAGAAATTCTGAGTATCTTCTCATCATGAAGAATAGTGATTTCTTTGGGTAAATTCCTCATCAATAAACTGAAAGTCGCTCAGTTGTTTCTGACTCCTTGTGACCCCATGGACTATACAGTCCATGGAATTCTCCAGGCCAGAACACTGGAGTGGGTAGCCTTTCCCTTCTCCATGGGATCTCCCAACCCAGGGATCAAACCCAGGTCTCCCACATTGCAGGCAGATTCTTTACCAGCTCAGCCACAAGCAAAGCCCCTCACCAATTAAAAAGGTCCAAGATAACACTGTTTACTTTGAATAGGGCTGTATTGAACATTTGTATAATCAGAGCTGTATCTGAAATACAGTTTAGAAAGTACTTTTTTTTTCTTTTTAATTAATTTTGATTGGAGGCCAGTTACTTTACAATATTGTAGTGGTTTTGTCATACATTGACATGAATCAGCCATGGGTGTACATGTGTTCCCCATCCTGAATACCCCTCCCACCTCCTTCCCTATCCCATCCTTCAGGGTCATCCCAGTGCACCAGCCCTGAGCACCCTGTCTCATGCATTGAACCTGGACTGGTGATCTGTTTCACATATGGTAATATACATGTTTCAGTGCTATTATCTTAAATCATCCCACCCTCGCCTTCTCCCACAGATTCCAAAAGTCTGTTCTTTACATCCGTGTCTCTTTTGCTGTCTCACATGTGGTGTCACTGTAACCGTCTTTCTAAATTCCATATGTATTCATTAATACACTGTATTGGTGTTTTCTTTCTGACTTACTTCACTCTGTATAATAGGCTCCAGTTTTAATGCAGCTTACTGCTTTGCTGGAGACGTTAAATACATTTGTGAGAAGATCCCTTGGAGAAGGGAATGGCTGGCTACCCACTCCAGTATTCTTGCCTGGAGAATGGCTTGGACAGAGGAGCCTTGTAGGCTATAGTCCATGGGGTTGCAAAGAGTTGGAGTGACTGACACTTTCACTGCAGCCTCTTTTGTTTCAAACCATTACCTGGTACGCCTGGCAGCACAGGATGAAGTGTGAGAATGAGTGGTAAACAGCAGGGGCTTTACGAGATCAGGGCCAGGAGATTTGGGGTGGCTGTGAGTGTCAGGGGCACTCTGAGTGTGCCAGGACAGGGATGCTGGCTTCAGTGGGGTGCAGAGGAGGGGTGGGCTCAGGCTGGGCGGGGCCGTGAGTCTTCAGCCTGATGCACTGGACACTGGGTTTGCTGGAAGGAGATGAGGTGGAGAGAAACGGCGAAGACGCAGCCGAAACTGACACGGCATCATCAGTCAGCTGTATCTCAATAAAAAAAGAAATGGTGAAGACGGATAAGAAGCAGATGTGATGGGTCAGCCAAGGATATTGTTGGAAGTACCTGAGGACAAGAGCATAGTAGTATAACTGGCATTCTGGAAGTTATATAACTGGCATTAGGAAGAGTGGTGAATGCATACGTAGGCATTAAGGAACTACATTAAGGACTGCATTGTGAACTCTGTGATGGGGCTGTCTTCCCGTAATGGCTCCGTGTTTGTTGAGTGAGGGAACCTACAGAGAGGGGACTGCGGGGCCTCTGTCTTAGTTCTTAGTTCTTCCCCTTGTTTTATAGCTGGTACTCAGAAGGGGCTGGGGAAGGCCTGCTGATCAGATTATAGGTTGAAGGAACACTCAGTGTAGTAAATAGATCCAGAAGGCTGGACCTCTGGTCTCATCAGAAAGAGAAAACTTAACGGTGAAAATGTAAAGTTCCGCTCAAAGACGGAAAGATTTCTCTGTAGGATATAGAAGGTGCAGAAGGTCTGGTGGGGAGTGGTTCCTGTCATCGGAGCTGGGCGTTCTGATGCCCTCAGGCTGACAGCAGTGGTGTGCCTGCACACAGGCTGTGTTAGCAGAGCTCAGTGTGTGCTGGGCATCCAGCATCCAAGGTGTTTTGTTCAGGTCCTGACTGTGTATTAAGGGGCAGCCAAAAGGCCAGTGACTGCAGGAGGCAACCATGATGGTGAGCACTTGGAAACATCTCTTGGATGAGGGATGATGGAGACAGTTGAGCAGGAGACTTTGAGAAGAGAGGATTATGGAGAAACGTGATGGGTGTTTTCACCTATTGGTCAGAGTAGTCGTATAAGAAGCTACAGTTTAGGATTTATTTGATCCAAAGATTGATGTATACTTTCCAGTTTGAAGATGTAAGCTCAGTATAAAACCTCTCTGTAAACATCCACAGTGTCCAGTGATAGGTGTTCACTTAAGTCTGTTTCAATCTAAGGGTATATTCTTAGTTTCCAGTGGCTGCTACAACTAATTACACAGGCTTGGTGACTTAGAACAGTGATCCCCCTGTGGGGATGTAGTTAGTCTGTCAGTGGTGGAACAGAAATGGTTCATGCGTTGGTAGCAGGGTGAACTAGGTGGTGACTCGTTGGCTTTCCAAGACCAAGACTATATAATTATGTTATTCATTTATGATAAGATTTGTGAAGCAGTAATTAATAGGGATAGATCAGAGATTTATATTTTTTAATTGTTGGAGTGTGTGTGTATTTTTTATCTGAACCACATGGGGGTAAGACCTATACACCATGGCCCTTTCCCCATCAGTACTTTAGCATTTCCCAAGAGTAGGGGTGTTCTCTTTCATAACCTCACATTTACCTGCTTCATAAAGTTACAGTGGCTCACAGTCTGTTGCCTGTGTTTCAGTTTTGTGGTTGGTCCTTTACACTGTTACTGCAGAGCAGCTTCCAGGTTGTGGTCAGCTGTTGCATTTATTTGCTGTGTCTCTATCCTGCTTTAGCTAGAAACAGTTTAACAGCTCTTTAACAGACTTTTATGACATAAACATTTTTGAAGGCTACAGAACAGGGGGTTATAGAGAATGGAAGATGAATTAACAGTAAAATGTATTTTGAACTTCGAACTATTTTATGACAAAAAGATAAGCCCTTTTCTGAGATTTTAGTACTTGTTGATACAGTAATGAACTATTTTTTCAAATTAAGAACATCACAACTTGACTCAGTAATTCATCAAATGACTTTAGTTCTGTCTTGTGGTCAATTATAATTTTTCTTGATTTCCTTATTGTTGATAATAGTATTACTTTTGCTTCCAACACTGCCATTTTGAATGCTCAGACTGGGCCACATCCTGGATGGGCTGTGTAATGTGCATTGTCTGGTTGAGCCCTTTTTAGCCAGTGACATTCTAGAGGCTCAGAAACAACATGACCTGACCAGTGTGGACGGGCTGAAACGTGACAGAGTCCTTGGTCCTTCTGGTTCTTCAGAAAAGCTCCGTCATCTTGGCCCATCTTGCCCTGAGTAGAGTCACAGGGCTAAAGAATGGTCAGGAAGAGCAGACACAGCAGTAGGGGGAAAGCACAGTGCTGAGGTACAGCTCTCATTTCTTTCTGCATTACTTCTAGTCTTTGCTATGATGCTTCGGCCATAAATTTTTATTTGCATTCTTCGCTAATCAATATACTTTACAAGCATTTAGAGATATAGATAAAAGTATATGAAAAAGCCAAGCAGAGCTCCTAGAGGTCAGAGTTTTAGCTGGAGGAGGGTGCTGACTGAGGCATTTTCAAAGAGGAAAAGGCAGTTTGCTCAGTGGTGCTGACAGCCCCCATCCTGCCACACAGGGCTTCACGGCAGCACCGGTTCGTCCTTCCGTCGTGGGTAGGTCCCAGCAGAAGCTTTGGTGCATTGTCTATTCTGGACTCCAGGCTGCAGCTCATTCCCGCACGGTACCTGACTTGCTGTTTCTGTCAGGTTCCTGAGGAATTTGTTGCTTCCTGAGTGAACTTGAAACCAGATGAGCTTTCTCCCGTGTTTATAATACATACCCCTGACTACTGTGATGGGAAGATGAAAAGTGTCCCTTTGTGAGAAGTGAGGTAAAAGTCCGGAAGCAAAGGCAGTCGGTGATGGCTCCTTCCGGTGAAGACCGAGGAGATGCAGTGCATTGTGGGTGCAGACCGCGGGGCGCCCAGTCAGGCGGGAGGAACTGCAGGACGACCTTCCGGTCGCCATGGTGATGCTGTGCGTTCTTCCACAGCTGGGTGCAGTGTCTCTGCTCACGTGGGGGGCAGGAAGTTTACTCTTATTCACAGTTGACATTAATGTATTTATCTAGGGTTAAATATGTACAAGTAAATAATATAATAAAAATAGAAAGAACCAACCTGAATACTCTTTGGAAGGATCCATGCTGAAGCTGAAGCTCTGAGACTTTGGCCACTATTGTGAACAGCTGACTCTTTGGAAAAGACCCTGATGCTGGGAAAGATTGAAGGCAGGAGGAGAAGAGGGCAACAGAGGATGAGATGGTTGGATGGCATCACTGATTCATTAATGACATGAGTTAACTGGGGCAAACTCCAGGAAATGGTGAGGGACAGGGAAGCCTGGCCTGCTGCAGTCCATGGAGTCGTAAAGAGTTGGACACAACTTGATGACTGAACAACAACAAGAATTACATACATATAAATAAATGAATAAACACACTTTGCCCAACTTACCTACTGTTATTTCCCTCAGCTCAGAATATGGAATATTGATTGATGCTAGCTTTTCCTCACTGGGGAATTTTCTCATAGTTTGCTGACAATATTAGTAGATTCTCTGCAGCCTTATTGCATGTGAGGAAGAAGACATCTTTTCCTTCTACCTTTCTAGGTCCTTGACTGGGTTCTAAAACAAAATATAAATAAGAGAAAAGCATACAGATTATTTAATAAGAATTTTGCATAATCAGAAGCCTTTGAGAGGAAATGAAGACCTGAAGAAATGGTTAAACCTGCGTGTTTTTAACACCAGGCTTAGTGGAGAGTGGAGGGTCAAGGGGAAACGTGGCAGGACAGAAGGGCGTGAGCCAAGGGTAATAAACTAAGAAGTTCAGGAAGGCCTTTCTGTTCAGATTCTTCTCACCTGCAGAGATAAGGATGCTCCTTTCCTCCAGGTGCAGAGCGAGCACCTCCCCTTGAGGGTCTCATGACCTGCTTGGGGGAGAGGGGAAAGTGGCACCGCCCTTCCAGCACCCACTGTCTCCCAGCTCCTGGGCTGGAAACGTCCAGTCTGCCCAGGGGCTGTCTGGGGTTGTGGGTCCTGAATCATGTCTTGCAGGTGTGGTTAGGTTTCTCATTCCTTAGGATCTTACAGAAAACCCCATTTCCAGGCACTGTCAAGTTGGCTGTGCTGAAGACCCGAGGGGAAATTCAGAAACTGGTTTTAAAAGGGGCTGATGAGGAGGACAAGCAGGGGGAGGCAGAAGCCAGTGATGAAGAGGGGGGAGTGCCCTGCTGGTGGAGAACTTGACCTTGAGAGTGGTCAGTGTGTCGGGGCCCTGGGACGAGTCACATTGGACTTGCCATGGAGTTTGGAGGCAGTTGCCTGCATAGTTCAGTCTCTCAGTCGTGTCTGACTCTTTGTGACCCCATGGACCGCAGCAGGCCAGGCCTCCCTGTCCATCACCAACTCCCGGAGCTTGCTCAGACTCCTGTCTATCGAGTCGGTGATGCCATCCAGCCATCTCATCCTGTAGAAGTAGATGTTTTTTTCTGGAACTCTCCTGCTTTTTTGATGATCTCTGGTTCCTCTGGCTTTTCTAAATCCAGCTTGAACATCTGGAAGTTCACAGTTCATGTACTGTTGAAGCCTCAGTTGGAGAACTTTGAGCTTTACTTTGCTAACGTGTGAGATGAGTGCAGTTGTGCAGTAGTTTGAACATTCTTTGGCATTGCGTTTCTTTGGGGTTGGAATGAAAATGACCTTTTCCAGTGATCAATGCTAAGAAATAGAGAAGACAATGGAATGAGAAAGACTAGAGATCTCTTCAAGAAAATTAGAGATACCAAGGGAACATTTCATGCAAAGATGGGCACAACAAAGGACAGAAGTGGTATGGACCTAACAGAAGCAGAAAATATTAAGAAGAGGTGGCAAGAATACATAAAAGAACTGTACAAAATGATCTTTATGACCCAGATAACCATGATGGTGTGACTACTCACCTAGAGACAGACATCCTGTAATGCAAAGTCAAATGGGCCTTAGGAAGCATCACTGCAAACAAAGCTAGTGCATGTGATGGAATTCCAGCTGAGCTACTTCGAATCCTAAAAGATGATTTTAATGTGATGTAGAAGAAATGTCTGAGTGAAAGAAGGAGAGATGAATGACCTCAGAGGGAAGCTGTTGAAGCTGGGAGGACCACTGTGTACATCTGAAATGCTGAACTGAACGCTGATGGCCTGAGCTGTGGACTCATGGTGCTGACATAGTCCGACACTTCCTGTTGGCTTAAAGAGTTTCTTTTTTCCCTTTTCCAGTTTCACTGAGATATAATTGACATACAGCTCTGTAAGTCTAGGCTGTGCAGTGTAACGACTTGGCTTACATGCATTACAAAATGAGGACCACAGTAAGTTTAGTGAGCCTTCGTTACTTCATATAGATACAAAATAAAAGAGAAAAAAATTTTCTCTTGTGATGGAAAGTCTTAGGATTTACTGTCTTAAGTTTCATGTATAACCTACAGCAGCATTAATTACCCTCAGTTCGGTTCAGTTGCTCAGTCATGTCTGACTCTTTGCGACCCATGGACTGCAGCATGCCAGGCCTCCCTGTCCATCACCAACTCCTGGAGTCTACTGAAGCTCATGTCCATTGAGTCGGTGTTGCCATCCAACCATCTCTTCCTCTGTTGTCCCCTCTCCTGCTACCTTCAATCATTCCCAGCATCAGGGTCTTTTCAAATGAGTTGGCTCTTCGCATCAGGTGGCCAGAGTATTGGAGTTTCAGCTTCAGCATCAGTCCTTCCAGTGAATATTCAGGACTGATCTCCTTTAGGATAGACTGGTTGGATCTCCTTGCAGTCCAAGGGACTCTCGAGAGTCTTCTCCAACACCACAGTTCAGAAGCATCAGTTCTTCTGAATTGGCACTTAGCTTTCTTCACCGTCCAACTCTCACATCCATACATGACTACTGGAAAAACCATAGCCTTGATGAGATGGACCTTTGTTGGCAAAGTAATGTCTCTGCTTTTTAACATGCTGTCTAGGCTGGTCATAACTTTTTTCCAAAGAGTAAGCATTCATGACTGCAGTCACCATCTGCAGTGATTAACATGTGGAAAATTAACTGTGGAATTAACAATTAACTGAGAAAAATTCTTAAAGAGATGGGAATACCAGACCACCTGACCTGCCTCTTGAGAAATTGTATACAGGTCAGAAAAAATAAAGTCTGTCACTGTTTCCCCTCCTGTTTACCATGAAGTGATGGGACTGGATGCCGTGACCTTAGTTTTCTGAATGTTGAGTTTTAAGCCAACTTTTTCACTCTTCTCTTTCACTTTCATCAAGAGGCTTTTTAGTTCCTCTTCAGTTTCTGCTGTAAGGGTGGTGTCATCTGCATATCTGAAGTTATTGATATTTCCCCTGGCGATCTTGATTCCAGCTTGTGCTTATTCCAGCCCAGCGTTTCTCATGATGTACTCTGCATATAAGTTAAATAAGCAGGGTGACAATTTACAGCCTTGACGTACTCCTTTTCCTATTTGGAACCAGTCTGTCATTCCATGTCCAGTTCTAATTGTTGCTTCCTGACCTGCATACAGGTTTCTCAAGAGACAGGTCAGGTGGTCTGGTATTCCCATCTCTTTTAGAATTTTCCTCAGTTAATTGTTAATTCCACAGTTAATTTTCCACATGTGAATTGCCTTAATCATGTTGAATATCACGTGCCTAGTACTTATTTGAGAGTTTTGTTTATGTGCTTATAGGCTCAATTCAGTGCAGATTATTAACTGTTAATTTCATCTGTTTGGGATCTACACATACGTTAAAGCTACACCACCCTAAGTGATCATGAAAAGTATTCAACTGGAATTGAACCTAAGTTTAAAGATGTGTAAATATGGTCAAATAATACACATTTGTAAAGGCTCTGTAAATGAGTTATTTACATTTACCTGACTAGTCAGCTCAGTTGCTTTATAATCTTGAAAGTACAAATATACAAACAAATCTTCTCTCTCTGGTGATTTTCCCGAGTCTTTGCGTGCTCTTGTCACTTCATTTAAACAGTTGCTCACAAATGATGTGTTGGAAAAAACAAACAAACAAACAAACAAACAAACAAACGATGTGTTGGAAGAGGTTTTCATATCATAGGTTCAGTTTGTATCACACAAGTCTGTGTGAATGTTTAGTCTTTTCACGTAGGCTGTATTCATGTTGGATGTCCATTCTTTAGTGATTGACTTTTTGGTTGTGCTCAGGCTCCGTTGCTGTGCATGGGCTTTCTCTAGTTGCAGCGAAGGAGCTCTGCCCCTTGTTGTGGTGTTCAGGCTTCTCATTACGGTGGCTTCTCTTGTGAAGTGCGTGGCCTCCAGTGGTTGCAGCACGCAGGCTCGGTAGTTGAGAGCACCGGCCAGTAGTGGAGATGCTCCGGTTTAGCTGCTCTGCAGCAGGTAGAATCTTCCTGGGTCAGGATTGAACCTATCTGTGTGCCCTTCAATGGCCGGTGGTACCACTGGGAAGGTCCAAATGTCCACTTTTTTAATTAAATTTTTAAAAAAAATCATTGAAATATAGTTGATTTATGATATTTATGATATGTTTCTGCTCAATTGCAAAGCAATTCAGTTATGCATATATATTCTTTCCCCCTATGGTCTGTCCCAGGATGTTGAATATAGTTCCCTGTGCTACACAGTAGGGAACTGTGTTTATCCATCCTATATATGATAGTTTTTGTAAGATGTCCATTTTTGACACCTTTTGGTTACCAATTTTTCTATTTTTACAAAGAGAAATGTTTCACAAATGAAAGTAGCAAAAATCTACCGTGTTTTAGGATTTTTCCAGCAGGATGTCTGTGATATGGTATATAAGAAATGCATAGCACTACTGAAGTGCTGTTACTTAATATTTATGCACATTATTGAGCTGCATTTATGAAAGAGACTCAGCAGCTAAAATTAATGTAAGAACATCTACCAAATAATATGGACAAGAACGTATTTTTGTTATAATTGCTTCCTTACAATGCATCTTATTCATTCACTGCCTGAATTTTTAGATTCCATTGGATTGAAAGCAAAATCGAGCCAGAAATATGCTAACATTTCAATTGCATGTCCATTGTAGGGGTAGGGGAAATCGTATTTATTGGCAACCCATATGCCTATATTAGAAGTTTTAAAATATATTATTTTGTGGCTTTCTTACCCGTTTAAAGAATTTCTTATCAAAATTGTTCAAGTGTTCTTGTTTGTGATTTTTTTAAAAAACTCTTGTGGGAAATAAAATATACTAAATTTATTTATTTTTGAATAAAATTCAGAGCTGCCGTGGCGCTGGTGACCGGATCGCCTTTTGATGCTGCGGGTGTACACAGCCCCTCACGTGGAGTGGGGCTGCTTGGCAGGCATTTTTGGAGAAGTGCGTTTCCCCGTGCGGTTGAACTAGGAGGCAGGGCTGCTCTTCTTCTCAGACTGGCCCCGGAGGTGCAATCTAGTGCATATCTTGATGGACCGATGTTAGGAGCTTAAGCCCTGAGGTCAAGGAGCCCTCCTAACACACCAGAGCAGCCCCTCGCCAGCCCCACAGAGGTGTAGGTTTCAGGCCTCCTTGGGCGTCTCTGTTTATTTCTGAGACTCCCTTCCCCGCTTTCCCCAGGGGTGGGTGCTCCTGACTCTCTGCGTTGCATCCTGGAGTTCCAGGGCAGCTGGTCTCGGTGACAGTTGGGGCAGGCCCTCATGGGAACAGGACGAGCCCCAGATTCTCCGCAGTCCTTAAGGAATACAGCACTCAGCCATCCTGCTGGGGAAGAACGCCTGGGCCCGAGTGGGTAGGCAGGCAGCCTGGAAGTAAGCTAGTCTTGCCTGGAGTCTGTTCTGGCGGACAGTCTCTGTGAGCTAGTCCTGCCTTTCCAGCACCTTCCCTCACTGTGCCCTAGAACCCAGAGGAGGTGTGTCCTTTTTTTTTTTTTTTTGATATGTAAAAGTGTCGTCCCTCCTTTTTTATTTTTTATTTTAAAAATCTAAATTGAAGTATAGTTGATTTACAGCATCATATAAGTTTCAGGTATACAGCTCAACAATTCTGTTATACATCTGTATGTATGTTTGTGTGTGTGTATTATATATAGAATATAAATATATATAAATAGCTTCCCTTCTGGCTTAAGACCGTAAAGAATCTACCTGCGATGCAAGAAACCAGGTTTGACCCCTGGATCAGGAAGATCCCCTGGAGCAGGGAATGGTTACCCATTCCAGTATTCTTGCCTGGAGAATTGCATGGATAGAGGAGCCTGGTAGGCTACACCCCATGGGGTCACAAAGATTTGGACAGAACAGAGCGACTAACATGTATATGTGTTGTATATATAACATTGATTAATCTTGAACGGTTCGGAGCCTTTGTTTTCTCATCTGTAAAGCGCAGAGAATAGCGCCCTCTTCAGAGATCTTTAAGATCAGCAAAAGCCCCAGGTTTGCCCCCCAGTCTTCTGTAGCAGTGGCAGTGGGTCATGATGGCTGCGTTTTTATGGTTTGAGTCATAGTATTGCCTGTGAGAAGAGGAGCGCTGCATTGAGCATTGCATACTGAGAAGAGGAGATGGCCCATCTGAGAAGGGGCTGTGGTTTTCTATCACAGTGCCAGATGCCAGTTAGACAGTGAGCTCCAAATAAAGGAGTGTGTTTCCCACGGTCCGGCTGAAGCCCATACCTTGTCCACTCCCGTGGGTATGGCAGTTTGAGATGAGATGCTGTGATTATTTGTGTGCCATCACATCCCTGGTTGAGTTTAGCCTGGATAAAATAATCCACATAGCAGCAACCTGGTAGAGCCATAAACCAAGGTGGCATTTCAACTTTCTGCCTGAGCAGAGAGAATCTGGCACTTGTATTTCCTATAAGAGCATTAACAGCCTTCTAGTACTTGAAAAAAACAAAGCAAAGAAACCTCCAAAATCGGTACTACTTACTGAGTTCTCGAAGAGTAGTGTAAAAACTCTATTTCTTAGAGTTAAGTGCAGTTACACCAGGAAGGTATAATGTAGGTGCGCTGACACAATATAGATCTGTGTCCAAGTTAATGATCTTCAGGGTTATCTTTTTTTTTTTTTTATCTCAGTTTGTCTCACATTGTTCCCAGATGTTTTAAGCATCTCATTATGCATAAGCTTAAAAAACTAAAGAAACCCTATTTGCAGACACTTCGATTTTACTGGAGCACGTGTGAGCCTGCGTGCATGCTAAGTTGCTGCAGTTGTGTCCAGCTCGTTGCAACATCATGGACTGTGTCAAGACCAACAGCTCTTTGTGAAACCATAGCCCACCAGGCTCCTCTGTCCCTGGAATTCTCCAGGCAAGACTGAGTTGCCGTTTCCTCCTCCAGGGGAGTTTCCCCACCCAGGGACTGCGTTGGCAGGCCGGGCCTTTACCACTAGCGCCACCTGGGAGCCCCACTGGAGTAATGTATGTAACAGCAATTTTTTAAAAAATTGAGGTATAGTTGATACAAGTTAGTTGTATGACATAGTGGCTCACAGTTTTTAAAGGTTTTACTCCATTTGTAGTTATTCTAAAACATTGGCTCTATTCCCTGTGTTGTACAGTATATCCTTGTAGCTTATTTATTTTCTACATGTTAATAGTTTGTACCTCTTAATTGCCTACCCCTATCTTGCCTTCTCTCCTTGCCTCTCCCCACTGGTCACCATTAGTTTGTTCTCTTTATCTGTGAGTCTGTAACAGAAGTTTTAATGTTTCTTTTCATGTGTTAAATTCCAAACTTTTGGTTTGTGGATTTAACTTCTGATGAAGACTTTTCTTGATGACTTTTAAATTAATTTTTCTGAGTTGACAGGATCAAATAAAAACCTATATCTATATCTATATCTATATCTATCTATCTATCTATATATATATATATATATATATTGTTTTTGCAAGGAAAAGCATTTTTCAAATTAGGTTCCCAGGAACACCAGTGTTGTGAGATGCCTTGGGGTGAGGTGGGGGTAGTGGGGAAGGCTTCCTTTACCAAAAGGGTTTGGAAAGCTGCCTTCCTAGACTGGAGAGATTTACAGTACACATTAGCATATTAAAGACTGAGTTTCTGTGGTAAAGAACCCTGTTTAATCCAGTGTTTCACAAAATCACTTGGTCATGGACTCTTTTTTATCACAGAATATCTATTAACATCCCTTTGAGAAATCCTACAGGAGAGTTTTAGAAATGACTGTCTTTAAGCAAGGCTAATTAATTTTGTGTTAATTCGAATCCCAGATTTGGACAGGATCTAGTTAATTTGGTTGTCCTTGCCAGAGTGTTTTCTCACAGCCTTTCTTATGGGTCATTGGCTTTCTAATTTATGGATAACTTACACTTTCAGTCTGCTTGAGTTGTAACTGAGCCAGAGTTTGCTTATTGTAACTCCCACCCTCATATCTTGGGTCAGCACACTGCCCCCCCCCCCCCCGCCTCCAGGCATTGTATTAAACATATATGTCAGCTATGTCACCTCTTAAATATGTGAAGAATTAGTTTTGTCCCTTTCTTAAAACTTTTCTTGTCAAAAAGTTTTAAGAACACTTAAAGCTTCTGTCGCCTAAAAAAATATGTACAACCTAAAAGTTGAGAGTTAGGTTTTATTCAGTGGGAATGTTGGACTTGAGCCTGGGAGACAGTACCTCAGGTGAACCAGAGAAAGCAGACTCCAACGGGCAGGAGAGGAGCCAGGCTACATACAGGTTTGCAGCAAGGGCAGGTAGTCTGTGGGAAGATTACTGTTAATTAAGAGAAAACGAAATCTCTCACATCAAGAGATTTAGCAGTTTTTCTATGTATGGGAAGATACAAGTGTCCCACTTGCTGAAATTATCTCTTTCCTATGCGTCTGGCCCTCTGGAGCCAGTCCTGCTTCCTTTATTGTTCTCCTGCTTCTTCCTTGTTCACCGTTGGGGACTGTGGTGGATGGCGCCTCTCACACTCCCCAGCTCCTCATCTCTTAGCTGATGGCTTCTGAATAGCTGGCTTTGTTTCACCTGGGCTCAGAAATTTGCATTTGTAAAAGTCTTGTTTATTGGTAGAGAGTTAAGGCAGAAAATAATTCAGTTCATAGTTTCCTATCCTTCCTTTCATGTGATGATTCCATTTTTGTGCCAGGCATTCATTTTTCTAGCATGTTCTCTTTGTGTTTTCACCTGTGTTAAGACTGGAGTTGAAGGCAGAGAATGAGCTGAAGGAAAGTCAGTCAGATCATCACAGCTGTGCAGCAGGAGCTTGGGCCCACGGTATCTGCTCTGTGCTCAGCACCTTCCAAATTATCTCTGACCTTCCACCTGCCTACCTTTGTACCTGTTGAGCTGTTTCCCTGTTTACTTACCTTTAAGGGTTTTATTCTTTGTTGCAGAATAACTCCTTTTGTTGTAACTATTTTCCAGTTTTTCTACAAAGAACAAGTATTGCTTTTATTTTCAGAAAAGAACAAGATAATGTTATTTTATAAACCCTTAGTCTTTCTCATTCTGAGTTTGCTTTGGGGAGGGATGGCAGTTGGATAATTCATCTCTTTCACAGGAATGGCCTGTAATGACAAAAGTGCTGCTATTCCCCAGAGTATCTGTGTTTCAAATGTCTTGGTGGTGGTGCTGGTGGGAGACGTCTTCACATATGGCCAGAGGGCCTGTCATTTTGTACAGACCATGGGTTAAGAATTATTTTTACAATTTTTAAAGAATTAAAGACAAATCAAAAGAAGAATATTATTTGGGGGCATACGAAAGTTATATGAAATTCAACATTCAGTGTCCATAAATAATTATGCTGAACCCAGGCATGCCCATTCATTTGTATGTTGTACCACGTGACCCTTAAAGCCAAAAATACTTCCCACCTGGCTCTTCACAGAAAATGTTTGTGGAGCTCTATCTCCGGGTGAGGTTTTGTGTATATTTAGGGTAGGGTTTTGTGTGAATTCACTTTGCTCTGAATGCCTTTGTGAGGATGGCTTTCTTTTCCTACATGTCAGTGTTTTAAAAAAGCATTTTTAAAAAGCTTCTTTATCAAGTCCCGAAACTTGGTTTACCTGAACTCCATTCTGGTTGTCACTCCTAGTTTGGATGGGTCGGGGGGACACGAGGCGGAGGATGGGTGTAGGAGTGGAGGCTTCCCGCTGTGTGTCGGTCATTGGCAGCATTGTGTAGCTCCAGCTGTCTGAGAGGACACAGTGCCAGGTACCGATTGTCACAGATGCCCTGGTGGACCCTGCTGGGAAGTGGGTGGCGGAGGTCACGGGTCTGAGTCCCGAGTTTCTCTTTTCTTCCCCATCACCAGGCAGGCAACTCAGGAGCCCGCAGCTGAGGGCATGGCTAAGGTCACAGGCAAAGTACAGATGGCTCATCTTTTATTTATTGAACAGAACTTCTTTGACTGTCTGCTGTATGAAGGGTACTGTGCGAAGCACGAAGCTCTTATACTGAGGACCTAAGACTCCGTCCTCTTATGGGGCTTATGCTTATGCTATCATGTACATAAAACTACTCTTGGAGGAAAAGGATGGTCGGTGTCCTGGTATCAGCCAGGGAATACGAGAGGGCAGAGGAGGGACGCTTTCACGGTTTGGGTGACATTGGAGTTTGACCTTGAAGGAAGAGTAAGATTCAATAGCCAGAGGCGGCGTGGGGACAGAACAGCATTTCGGGTAGAAAGAAGACCTCAAGTGCAAGCAGAGACTGCCACTGTGCAGGCGACATTCCTTTCCAGCTCTCTCAGCCTTTGAGATTGGAAATGCAGCTGTCCCATCCGGGCGCTGGGGTGCGGGTGTCCTGCTCGGTGCCACAGCTGTGTCCCGGCTTCACCTTTGCAAACACAGCCCCAGAGTTTCAAGGTGGTCCCTGGCCCCAGCTGCTTTTTGGTGGCACTTAATCAGTCTAAAATTTAGAGAGGAGGTTCAGAACAGGGACTGGAGGAAAAATAAGATCCGCTTAGATTTTAGGCTTTAATATGCAGCATACTTGGGCATCGCCTCCGATTCTGGTCGTGAAGACCTGTGAGGACTAACTGTCGAACGTCCGTGGTCCACAGGTCTCTGCTGAGCAGATTGGAATCTGGAAATTTGGTAAAACTGCAGTGTCATTTAGGAGCTAATCACTTTAAAAAAAACTGAAGTATATTGGATTTACACTGTTAATTTCTGCTGTTCAGCAAAATTATTCGGCTATATATCTATATGTATCTATATATACTCTGTATCTTTACATATCTATATTCCATAAAGAAGAATGTGTACACACACACACACACACACACACACACACACACACACACACACACTTTTTCATATTCTCTTCCACTATATCCACTATGGTATATAGGATATTGAATATGCTGTTTTGTGCTATGCAGTCGGACCTTGTTGTTGTCCAGCCTGTGTATAATAGCTTATATCCGCTAACCCCAGCCCCCCGCCCCATCCCTGGGAGGTGATCACTTTGAAGAAATTGATGCCAGCTTTTTAAGCTTTATACTTCCCACAGAAGGTATAATTTTGTGGCAGAGATTCATTTCAACAACAGCATATACAACATCTGTCAAAGATTTTCTTTATTAGTGATGGGCGAACCAATATTTATGATTCTGCCCACATGTTTGGTCGGGGGCCTTGGAGTTTCATCTGGATTGAAGGAGACGTTTTAACAGGGGCCAGGTTTCAGCGTGGTCCGGAGCAGAAGCAGTGGGATAGCGTGATCTGGGGGTGTCTTTAAAAATAGTCTGTTCATCTCCCTGCAGCAGTTGTCTTGTCATAATCCCAGGTTACTTCAGAGGTTTAATGAAGAGGATGCAACCGGTTGTTCTGAGTTGTTTACTTGTAAGGACTCGAGGACATGGGCTTATGTGTAAAGAAGGGTGAATCAGCTGCATGTAAAGTATCAGAGAGCATCATGGTGTTTTAAAGGCCTCGGAACCTTAACATGTGCTCCTGAGAGACCCTTAGATTTTCTAGTCCTCAAGACATAAACAGACATGAAGCAGCGGCTCGTGTCATCCCTCTCTTGAAGCACAGTGCCTTGAAGGGCACGCAGGGAGTGCCCATGCTGGTGTGACCCAGGGCAGCCCCCCTGGCGGGCTCCCGGATGGAGCGGTACCCACAGCCCCTGGCCCACCACCTGCAGAGGGCCCTGTGCCTCCTGGTCCTGAGCCTTGTCCCCGGTCACCATTCCTGCCTGGGGCACAGCCTTGTTCATCGTCCTCTGCAAAGGAGGCGAAGTTACTCCTCGGGGGCTGGGTGGAGTCTTTGCTTTTTTGTGTGCCCTGAGATTGTGGTTCTTTTTGCTATAAACTGTTGTCTTAAAAGGTATTTTATTTGATGTATTTAAAAGAAATTTAAGTTGAAGTATAGTTGATTTACAATATCATGTTTCAACTGTACAGCACAGTGATTCAGTATATATATTATTTGTATATACATCATACATATACTATATACTTTTCAGATTCTTTCCCTTTACAGGTTTTTATAAAATAATTGAGTAGAGTTCCCTATGCTGTACACAGTAGGACCTTGTTTATTATCTATTTTTTAAATTTATTTTGGCCGAGAGGCATGTGAGATCTTAGTTCTCTGACCAGGGATCAAACCCGTGCCCCCTGCATTGGAAGGTGAAATATTGACCACTGGACTGCCAGACAGGTCCATTTATCTGTTTTATATAGTAGTGTGTGTATATTAATCCCAGCCTCCTAATTTGTCCCCCCAATTCCCCTTTCCTCTTTGGTAACCATAAGTTTGTTTTGTATGTCTGTGAGTCTCTTTTTGTTTTATAAAGAAATTAATTTGTATCATTGTTTTTAGATTCCACATATATTTGTCTTTGTCTGACTTAATTTGGTGTGATAATGTCTAGGTTCGTTCATGTTGCTGCAGATGGCCTTATTTCATCCTTTTTACGGCTGAGTAGTATTCCATCGCGTATATGTCCCCCGTCTTCCTACCTGTTCATCTGTCCATGTGCACGTAGATAGCCATGTCTTGGCTACTGTAAATAGTGCTGCAGTGGACATAGGGTTGCATGCATCTTTTCGAATGATGGGTTTTTTTTTTTTTTTCCAGATACATGCCCAGGAGTGAAATTGCAGGGTCATATGTTAGCTCTATTTTTAGTTTTTTAAGGAACCTTCTTACTGTTCTCCATAGTGGCTGTTGCCAGTTTACATTCCCAACATGTAGGAGGGTTTCTGTAAAAGGTATTTTAAATGGTGCCAAAAGGAGAGAGTCCTACTGGGGACAAGTGTCCACTTCACTGTTGAATTATTGTGTGACAGGCTGGGCTCTGACAGCCGGTGAGGCGTTTGACACACGCCCCAGAGGAGATGAGTCAGCTCAGAAGTATTCAGTAAGCAGGGGCCATAATTGCCAAGTCGTTGGAGGTTCTGTCCCTCTCCGTGACCCCTCTCTTGGACTCTTCTCTCTCCGCCCAGCAACTGCCCAAGGCTCTCCGGTTCCTTCTCAACATTTAGAGCTCTTCTCTGGACCCCTGGGTGCCCCAGGGGTGCCTCCCTCCCACACCCAGCCCCCGAGGTTACTCCATCTTATCACTAACCTGGTCAAAGCTTCTTTGAAAGAAGAATATCAGTGTGATAAAGTGAATTCAGTGAATTCAGAGGTAATGACTGATCATTTCTTTATCCCCGGAGCTCTTATTTTTATCTGGGAACTGATTGTATTTACTTGAGTTCATCTCCAGTTTCTAATAGTTAATCTGAACCTAACTTACATTATTGGGAATACCTTTCCAGAGAGTCATTAAGTGGGGGTTTATGGAGGAAATACACATTTCGTGAACTAGTTGTAAGTTTTGGTCATGTCTGTTAACTTAAATTTAAAATGAAAGTTAAAATTAAAAAAAAAAAATTTTAGGTACTTCCCTGATGTCCAGTGGTTAAGACACCTCCAATGCAAAGGACACGGGTTCAGTCCCTGGTTAGGGAACTAAGATCCCATGTCCTGTGACATGGCCAAAAAAAAAAAAAAGAGTACTTCTCTATAAAGGTGGGCAAGAAAAGGGAAAAAAAAATGTTAAACATTTTTTACATGATTTGTATTGAAAAATGTGCAACTCTGCTTCAGAACTTTTCCAGTAAAAACTAGAATTGGAGAAAACAGTGGAATTTGTTAAAAATGTTGGTGATGAAGGAACAGGTGGGCTCATTTCATGTGTTTAGGACTTGGCACGTATGAGCTTACATTGTGCACTGCTTTTATAATAATATTCTGCAGAGTTGTCATTACCTGTCTTGTTACATCACTGTAGCCACATACTTACATCTATATCAAAATTCCGTTTCCCTGACCAGCTCATTGATTAGTCCTTAGAAGTGTAGAGTGATTCTGACACCCGCTTTCCCTAGTTCTTTCTTCCTTTTGCCCAAATTGTAAGAAGGAAAACGGGAAAGAGATGAGTATCAAAATGCAGGTGATTGGTTTCTTCCCATTTCCAGATGTTATTATTGAAAACTGTCCTTGATTTCTTGAAGTGATAAATGGTTTAAAGACAGACACATATCAGGTATGAGCCAGGTGGGCACTGGATAAACTTTTGAAAGGAGAGACCCACATCCTCCTGCCAAGCATCCCTGCATTTGACCCTCAGTGACTTTCCTGCACAGAGACATCCTTTAGTCACACCTAACCCCCACCCCTACCCCGCCACCCCTTTTAAAGCTCACACGGAGTGGATGATACTAATGTCTTTGTGAACCAGGGCTCCTTTGTTTGACGTTGTTAGTACAGAGGCTCTTTAGAATACATCCTTAATGAAAATCAACCCCCCAAACAGTGGGCAGATACAAAATAATAATATATAGAGTAATTGACTTCTCAATTTTATTTTTCTCCTTCAATTACATTATTTATAATTGTTCAGCGCCAAGACATATACAGTTCTGCAGGCCATAAAAGGTCTGCAGACCAAGGGGAAGACCCGTGCAAAAATAGATTTTTATCTGTCTTTCTGTTATTAAAGAGAACTGGAAGGAAAAGTAAACCCAAATCAGACCAAACTAAACCAAAACCAGCCACCCAAACCCCAAACAAATTATTACAGAAAATAATTTCATCCTTTAAAATTTATATAAGTTGAAATCTTCTTTTATAAATGTTCCTATGACAATGGTAAAACTGTACAGAAGAAAATATAAGAAGTACCTGGGTTAAAACCATAATCAGAATGCTCCCAAATCTTAACGTGTGTATCAGTAAGAAAGCTGACTTTACTTAACGACCTATAGTTCTACCTCGTAATGACAGACTAGAGAAGGCCTTTTATTTTTGTTTGTTTTTTTAAAATAGGTTGTAGATTGTCCATCTGAAAGCTTAAAAGAGAAATCTTTGTCTGAGAACTAATCATGTCCTTTATGGAGTAGACAGATTATTTGTACTGCTTGGGGCCAACAATTGAGTTGTTTAAAACTCTTTCTTGTTTTATTTATTAATACCTTAGGATGTATGATGAATATCTTTATTTTATGGTTAGAAACCAGTGAAGGAGATAATTATGAGTGGCCTTAATGCTGACCTAACACACTGCCTAGAGAAAAGCATGACCACCTTTTTATTACAACAGATAATGATATGTACTTGTTATATTTCCCTGAACCAATTTAGAATTTATGGCAGTTTAGGAAGTCTGAGCTGTGGTTTTATTTCTTCACCATTCTTGAAGAAATAGTACTGAAATAAGTTTGTAATAAACAGCCATTCAGATAAGGCACCTACCGAAGTGAATGCATTGTTTTAAAGCATTTCTGTGTATTTTTGAAGCATCAATTTACTTATCAGTAATTGATGTAGTAACTTATTGGTAGGTTATTTTTATTTTTGAAGTAGGACCTGTAAGGAGCTCTCCCCCAAGAATGTGGTTGCTTATTTTTCCTGAAGGTATTTGTTCAAAGTCAAAAAATTGCTTTGAATAACATCTTCATTCATAGTTTCGCCTGAAGCTGAGTCTCCCGTTTCTTTCCACCCAAGGCTGAGAAGTGCTCTCTCTTGGGGCAAGCCTTTTATTATTTATGTGCCTTTCTAAACATAGGGGTTGTTTGCCAGAGTAGCGTGTCCTTCAGGTTAAGGACTGCCCTGGGAGGGGCCTTGGTTCACCGAGGGAGTGCGTGGCCTCTGTATGCTCCCCCACCAGCGACCTTTCCTGCATCCTCGCCGGTCGATTGGACCTTCGGCAGCTCTTTGTGGGTTTGCTCAGGATAGGAGGAGAGCTTTCCTGTTGCCCAGAGATGGTGTGTCCTCATTCTGCTTGGGTCTCGGCGGCTGGCTTCGCTCAGGGCAGGGCTGTCCGTACCCAGGAGGTCAGCCCCTGGCGCCCTGCCCCTGCTCCCCATCCCCACTCACGTCTCCTTCACTTCCCGGATGCTTCTTTTCCCTGGAGCTGGGAGCTCCCTTGTCTGGCCCCCTGTTCTGGTTCTTTCCTCCAGGTGGGACACTCTCATCTTTGGGGGAGGTCTTCTCAGACTCCCACCGAGATTCTGTCATCCCAGCCTGTGGGCCTCAAGAGGTGGCATGCTCTTTTTATCCTGCTCAGCACCCTTCGCGTCAGTTCAGGGGCTTCCCTGGTGGTCAGTGGTTGAGAATCCTCCTTCCAGTGCAGGGATGCGGGTTCAGGTCCTGGTTGGAGAACTAAGACCCCAGACACCCCGGGGCATCTCAGCCCTCCACTTCGAGAGCCAGCCTGATGCAGTGAAGAACCGCTTTTTATTTTTGTGGCCAAAAAATAAAAGCAAGATGGTACCCTGGCATGTGAGGAATGCTTAATATATATTTGCTGACATGAGCTGCAGCTCTACAGTAGTGCTAAGGATAAATATGGGAAGTGAGATTTTTGTCTAGATTGACATCAACCACTAAAAGTCAGACTTTTGAAAAAGGCATCCTTAAACATTACATAAGCAACTGTGTTTATATGTCTGAAGGTCAACCCGATCTTCAGACTTGAATTTGATTTAGCACACATGAAATCAAGAAATTACAAGCTAAAATAAAAATTCCAGAGTGCTGTTTTGAGCAGTTAAGCCATTTCGATGATAAAGACCTGGCATAGTCCACTCTGTCCTCCATCGGAAATAAAATGGGAATATTTATGTGTCATCAGCAGGACCTTGTTCAGGGTCTCACCCCATCCACTTCGCCTCTATTTCCCTTAGGAAAACTCCTCCTAAGCAAAAGATGAGCGCCCTCTAGGGGTGAGCTTGTAGGTGCAATGCAGGACCTCATTTTAAAAAAGCCTGCAAAATCCTGGGAGAATCCCATAGGATTAAAAAAACACAGAAAAAGATTCTTCATCCCTGTTATGTAATTCAAGTTATATAATTTAACCCCAGGGTATCCCAGAGTGCTTTCAACTTGCTCATCATTTCCTCAAGCACTATTTATTCAGACAGTTTTCTGTCCCACAGGGAGAGAATATCCAAAATGAGAAGAAAGAATGTTTTATTAAAAAGTGAAGGCGGAAGGTTGAAACTCTTGGCAGTTCACAGTCATCTGTAAAGGAAAGTTACCAGGCCCCGTGTCTGTGACTCAGACACTGGGCAAAATAAAAGGCTCTTCTGTGGCAGCTGAACTATTTCCTTCTTTTTTTCACCCCTAATAGATCACATGACCCGGTATTTCTCTAGGACCCCATTGCTTTCACTCAGTTCATCCATTATCACTCCTTCCTCATAATACTACACTTTTTATTTTCCATAATGCTGATACTTAATATTTAGTTGACATTCTTTTCTATCTCATTTGCTTGTGGTGAGGAAAATGAGCCATTACTTATAAAGCACTTAAACAGGGTCAGGTCTGTTTATGTATTTTTGTTTATTATTGTTAATAATGGTGCATTTGTTCTATATGGAGTAATGAAGAGGAAAATAATGGTATCTTACATTTAGGTAGCATTTTTCATATACAGTATTTCTCTAGAACCTCAGAATGACCCCCTGAGATGAGAAAAATAAGCAGTATTCCATGATAAATAATGACTCAGTATGTTTTCAAGCATTACAGCAGCTGAATTAATCTATCTCTGTATTTCTTCCTAAAATTCCTAGCAGCTTTCCATTTTACATATTTTCTCTTTTAAGTTGACAGTAATTTTTTAAAAAATGATGACAGTTTCATTTTCAGATCACAGAATTCTCGTTCTCTAGTTTGAACTTGAGGCCTTCTGTTTTCCGTCTTTTATTTTGCAGGTGAGAAAACGGAGGCCTCGAGAGGTTGGGTAACTGGTTCATGCGACCTGCAGCAGAGGCATGGCTGAAATCCTTTTTCCCTTGTAATATGTTTTCTCTTTGCCTTGCTTGGTTTTGCTTGGCTTAATCTTCTTCTTTAAACATGCCTAGTTTAATTCTTTATTGTTGCATAAGTGTGGTTGTGGAAAAGGACACCTGTGGTGGAAAGTTTCCCTCAAGTCCATAATTGGGTTCAGTCTGGCAGGGCAAGTTGTGAAATTGCTTTCATGTGAAATATGTGTTCAGAATCACACCTCATCTTTTAAAAAATTGCTTTCTAATTGATTTTTTAATTAATTGATCTTTTAAATTTTAATTGAAGTAAATCTCCTAATCTACAATGTTTTGTTAATTGCTGCTGTATGGCAAATAATTCAGTTATACACACACACACAAACACACACACACACACAGTTTTTTAAAAATTTCTTTTCCACCATGGTTTACCGTAAGACATTGAGTAGTTCCCTGTGCTGTGCAGCAGGGCCTTGTTTATCCGTGCTCTGCACTAAAGCTCATCCCTGCCGGCCCCGGCCCTCTCTCCACCCATGCCCCTGCCCCTGCCTTGTGGTGGCCACCAGTCTGTTCTCTGTCTGTGGTGCTGTTTCTGTTTCTGAAAGTGACAGTTGCTCAGTCGTGTCTGACTCTCTGCGACCCCATGGACTGTGACCTTCGAGGTTCCCCCATTGTGGAATTTTCCAGGCAAGAATACTAGAGTGGGTTGCCATTTCCTTCTCTAGGGGGTCTTCCCTGCCCAGGGCTCGGAAGGCAGATTTTTGACTGTCTGAGCCACTAGGAAGCCCTGTTTTACAGGTTGGCTCATCTGTGTCATATTTTAGATTCCACATGTGAGTGATACCGCGTGGTCTCTGCTTTCTCTGTCCAGCTTACTTCGCTTAGTATGGTCAACTCTAGGTCCATCCGCATTGCTGCAAATGGCATTGTCTCATCCTTGTTAATGGCCGAGTGGTATTCCTTTGTATAGATGTACCGCATCTTTTTCCGTTCGTCTGTTGATGGACATTTAGGTTGCTTCCATGTCTTGGCTATTAATCACACCTCATCTTTAACCGTCCTGGAGTGAGAAAGACAGAGGAAGTGGGTGTGGGTTGAACTGTGACTCTGGCAGGCTTGGGTGGGCAGAGGGGACCAAGAGCACGTGGCTTTCTTAGCTGTGATTGTTCGTTACTGCCCGGGGCGGGGACATCCTTACCATGTGCTCGTGTGCCACTGCCCTTTCTGAAGATGGCAGACCTGCGTGGTAGAGCTGTCTATTTTGAGAGACTCCACAGCTGCCTCAGGGTGAAGAGATGCGCGGTATTGCTTATGTAACTGTGGTCTCTTATGTTCCTGCTCAGGCTCTCAAGAGTTAGGCTCCTCTCTGGTTGCACTGGAGACACTCAAAGGACTACATTGATTTAGATGGACACATGTACATGAAATTCTCAAGCTTACCTCTTCTGCCTTGTTTTTGTTTTTTAATGAAAGTATAATTGACAGATAACATTGTATTGGTTTCATGACATCATGATTTGATATTTGTATATGTTACAAGGTGATCAGAAATTCTAGTTATGATACCAGTCATCACCAGACAAAGTTAGCTTACAGGATTTGGTTTCTTGGCAGCCTTCAAGTATATGATACAATATTATTGGCTACAGTCACCCTGCTGTACACTGCATTCCCATGTCTTGTTTATTTTATAACTGGAAGTTTTTTTCTTTTGGTCTTCTTCCCCTGTTTCACCCCCTCCCCAGCCCCAACCCTTGGCAACCACCATTCTGTTCTCTGTATCTGTGATTTTTGTTTTGTTTGCTCATGCATTGTTTTTAGATTTCACTTATGAGTGAAATCAGACAGTATTTGTCCTCTGACTTATTTCACTTAGTCTCATTCACTCAAGGTCTCTGTTGTTGCAAATGGCAAGGTTGTGTTTTTAGTGGCTGAGTAATATTCCACCATGTGTGTGTCTTCTTTATCCATTTGTCCAGCCATGGGCATCTTGTTTTCAAGTAGGCCCTTGGCCTTACTTTCAAGTTCATGGCTTGGAATGAGATCAAGTAAGTTCTTACAGTACTCTAATATGTGAGTAGAAAATTGAGTATTAGCCCTCATTCTACCCGCGTGCTTGCCTGCACACGTGTGTTATGTATATCATAGATTTCTTCCTGAAAAGATCCTTGGGAATTGGCTCATCTCTAAAATGTAATTGAGTATTTCAGGGGAATGTCATTTAATGCCATTTATTTAATAGAAGGTAAATATTTAATGGAAGGAATACTCTCTTTGTAACTTATTTAGGTATTTATAGATTTTCTAAATAGGACTGTCTGAAATGTGTCATGATGTGCTCCTCTTTTTTTTTTTTTTAGAAAAATGAAGTCTTTTTAAGCTTGCTTTTACTGTTACATAATTATCTTGGGACATCAAAGAGTCAGCTGATATTCCTTGATTATTGGGGAATCAAAATAAAAATGTCAACTTGTGAAAATGGGAACACTTGGTTAAAAATAATGTGACTGTTTCAGTTTTGCTGGTCATTTTGTAGATACTATTGGCATGAGTAGTTGCTTAGAGCTATTAGGCCTGAGTGTAATGCTTACATTATTTGTTATTAATGAGGCATAGATGCGTAAATGAATATTAGTTGAATATTAAAAAGTACTGTGACTTAGGCAGGCAGAAATTCCCCAAATACTAGTCATAGGAGCTGATAAATTTGATATGAAACTCTTAAGGGAATTTTATTCTTCACTAATTACAAATATTTTCTGACAGTAAATCATACTGTAAAGTATGTAGTCAGTTAAAATAATAAAATTTAGTAGTATTAAATTTTTTTTAATTGAAAGATTTTAAAATTGGGGTATCGACTCAGTGGACATGAGTTTGAGCAAACTCCGGGAGATGGTGATGGACAGGGAAGCCTGGCCTGCTGCAGTCCATGGAATCGCAGAGTCGGACACGACTGAGCGACCGAATGACAGCGGCTACTCTACAGTGTCCTGGTAGTCTCTGCCTTACAGTGAGGTGAATCAGCTATATGTACACATATATCCCCTCTTTTGTTGGATTTCCTTCCCATTTAGGTCACTGCAGAGGAAAATTTAGTGGTATTTAAGCTGCTTTTTTAGACACGAAAATCTTAGCCATCATAGGCTAGCTTCCAGTTTACATTAGGCCCTTTCTTGCAGGTTGCTCTGTAGTCGGAAAGTTTTGACTGTCCTTTGAATCTTTTTGTTTCTTTCTTCTGTTTAGTCACATGACACTTTGCACATGCAGAGAAGTTTGACTCATGTGTGTAAACCTCCGGAGTGTGTGTAGCGCGCAGGCCTGTGCCCTCGTGCCATGGGGGATGCTGGTCTCTGCCTCTTTCTGGACCCCACCCGTGGCTCGCGGAGTAGGGCAGCCCAGAGTCACCTGAGGGGGCAGGTTGGGAAGGGCCTGCCCACCGTGGGACAGCTGTGCCTGCGACCTGCTCTGGCCGAGTCTGTCTGGCAGAACCCAACGGCGGGCTGGCATGTGCCAGGGGGTCCCTCTGTGGCTGACTAGCAGAGCTTGGGGGAAGTCTTTGGTGGTTTGAGCTATAAAATAAGAAACTTAAACTAGCCTTGTTAACTGTCAGCTGGTATGAGTGTGGTTATGCAGTTTATCCCCCAGGAGGGGTAAATCCCTGGTTGGATTTAACATACACACACTACTATATATAAAATAGATGATCAGCAAGGACATACAGGGAACTCTACTCGGTACTCTGCAATAACCTATAATGGGAAAAGACTCTGAAAAAGAATCGATATATGTATATGTATAACTGAACCATTTTGCTGTACATCTGAAACCAGCACAATATTGTAAATTAACTATACTCCAATATAATATTTAAAAAGAAGCTATTCAAAAAAGAAAAGAAAACCCTCCACCACAGGAAGATTTATGCTGTGCAGAGAAATTTTGAATAGAGGCCTTATAACCTCACATATATTTTAAAAAACTTTTAATTTTGAGATAATCATAGACCCACAGGAATTTTCAGAAGTAGTACCTAGAGTCTCATGGACCTTTTACCCAGGCTACAACTCTGGATTTTTAACATGTGGAGTGTGTGCCTCTGGCATCCTGAATTTTGAGACCCAGAGATTAGGAAGACCAACTCGGGGCTGGGGGGCTAAAAACTCACCTTGCTGTATCAGGAATCGTGATTCAGGTCAGGGCATTACCTGTATAAAACACTACATGAATGAACACACAAGTGATGTTTTCTCCTTGTCCACTTTCTTGTTTGGGTGTTAAGGATAATCCGAGTTCTATAACCAAAAATTTTGAATTGTGTTTTTGTGTGTAGGTTCGAAAACACGTGAATGATCTCTATGAAGACTTGAGGGACGGACACAATTTGATCTCTCTCTTAGAGGTTCTTTCAGGAGACACCTTGGTAAGTTTCAAATTTCGGAATTTATTTGGAGGAACGTGTGATCCTTTTTGCATATGACCTAGTATGTTTTCAGCACAAACTGTTCAGATTTTTGCAGCATCCATCTTTTGAGCTGCTGTGAATTCTGCTTGAAAAAAGAGTTCTGGTTAGATTCTGAAGCATTTTCAGACTTTAAATGCTGTGCATTTGGGAGATGGAAACACTTTGATGACCTTGCTTATGTAATCCTATAATTAAAATACTACTGCTGTTCTTCCTTTTTACCTTGGGTTTTTTTTTTTTAATGCTTAGCAGAATTTGGAAGCATAATATAACCCCCTATTAAAAGACTCACCAATAGCAAGGAAATAAGCACCGCTTTCTGACAGATGGTCTAACCCCCTCCACAGATGTCATCTCCTTTTTTGTGAACATCCCTCCCCCTCTTGGTTACCTGGTCTCCTTCATTATGTTCTGTTCATGCTCTTCTTTTCATTTCTGGTCTGTCTTGTGTATTTGCTGTCCTGTCTTCTGTCTGTTATATTCATTAGCCAAGGGAGCGAGATTTTTTGAAGACCTTACGGTTGGTGAGTGCCTCAGAAGCATGCGAATATGAACAGCATGAGGATGTGGAGGATGAGGATAAGGGGGTAGGTGTCGCCCCCGTAACCCGACTAACCTAGCCGGTACAGTGCGGTGAGCGCTAACACCATAGAGTAACCCACGGCTTCTGGCTCCTTTTCAGAAAATGGTACAAAGGCCCAAAGACCCACAGGGAGGTGGATGTGTGTGGACCAACAGATTGGACAATGGACATATTTTCTCTTTAAATTTATTTCTGTATCTCTGTGCACTGCATGGTATTTGAACATATGTGCTTAAACTGTAGGATGGCATCTGAGCTAAGGAAGTTTATACCTTTTGTATAAGTATGAAAGTTTACAATTACAATCAGCCTGCTAATTTTTATGCACATCAGTTCCACTTTGGAAATTGATATTTCAGACATAACTGCTCATTGCTTTCTTGGAAGGAACGTATGGACATTTATTTTATATTTAAGACTATGCTTTAAGTCCTGCCTATTGGCAGTCGGTATTAGATAGACATTCTCTGCCTGTCTTACCTGTCTCAGTTTATTTGGGGAGGATATTTTAAATGCCAGGGTCCTGACAGAGCTGTTTAACCCCTGTGACACTCAGTTGATTGAGCCTACCTCTGCAAGACAGATGCGCTTCTTTGGTCGTCATATCCCCAGAGCCCCCTGTTTTCACTGGAACGCGTGTTTTGTGGATGCAGTGGGGATTCATCACCATCATTTCTCCTGTTACATGGGTTTATTTTCCCAGTCTGTGGTCCACCGTCTGTTTTATTCTGCTGCCTTTGGCTTCAGCAACCTATTCACATTTCAGCTCAGCTGTCACTTTTCTTTTTTCCCCTTTGGAAGATTTTATGTGGTCAGTTATCAGCTCCATTCTTTGTATTTTTGTTGAACATTTTCTCAGCTCTGTTTCCTTATGTTTTCCTTCTGCTGACTTGTAACATTTCTTAAGCGAAACGGCATCAAGGAAAAGAGTTATGGTTTGTCAGTTTTCCCAACACAGCATGTCATCATGTCCATCCCCAGACAGTGTCAAACTATTAAAGTCCAACCAACTGTGTGCAAAAGTGAAAATAAAACAAAGAGGAAATATATTACATGGCTTTAATTGGTTTTCTCTCTCCTGTATCCTGGCTAAGTAAACCTTCACTGCGTTTCTCTTTCTTGGTGGTTTTTATACTAACTGCATGCTACTTTACCTCATTCTCATTAACATGCCATACATGAGTAACTAAAAAACCCTCTTGAGTTAGAGTTTATTAAGAAGGCAAATGGGGAATGGTATTTAGTTCTTTGTGTGCATCCGTAGCTAAATAATTGTAGGCTAGACTTGTAGTACAGTGAATATGAAGTGTCTGTATATTCTGTAGTACTTTCTTTTTTCCTTTTGTTTAAATAAAATATTCATAGTAAAGGATCTATTTAAATAAAACATGTTTAGAAAAATCCCTAGTTTACATTCAACCTCAGGTAATTCAAAAAAATTAAAATATCATTAAAAATTTAATGTATTTACCCAAACAGTAAATACCGTTTTGACGGTATGATGAGCATACAATATGTTTATGTAGTATATTCAGTATATTTAGCATGGTGAATGGTGTCAGAAAATATAATGTTTTTTATACTCTGCCTTTTTCTGTTCTTAGCCCAGAGAGAAGGGTCGGATGCGTTTTCACAGACTCCAGAATGTACAAATTGCACTTGACTATTTGAAAAGACGCCAGGTATGATGTTTGAATTTCAAAGCTGTAATCATATAGTACGACACACATGTGACTGAATAAATCTGCATAGGACCGTGGCAGGAAATGAACAGGTTAAATTTGGCTTTGAATTAATCATTAACATTTAATATGATTTAATAATCATTAATAGAGGTTCTCTGGTGGCTCAGATGGTATAGAGGCTGCCTGCCATGCAGAGACCTGGGTTCGATCCCTGGATCGGGAAGATCCCCTGGAGAAGGAAATGACAACCCACTCCAGTATTCTTGACTGGAGAATCCCATGGATGGAGGAGCTTGGCAAGCTACAGTTCACGGGGTTGCAAAGAGTCGGACACGACTGAGCAACTTCACTTTCGTAACCATTAAACTTGTGCTTTTGTGAGACTGATATTTAAAAATTTTTTTAAACGTTTGTTCCAAAGGAAATTAATCGTAGGTGTAAGCCCAGAGAAATTATAAGTGGCTACATTACCATCTGGATAACAGCCACTGATTTTCCTTCTGTTGGAATTGGAATGCTTTTGCCTGGGAAGTTAACGGCATTTTAGTAGCAACAGAATGTGAAGAATGTCAAAGAACAGTTACTAGTAGTGGGGGGAGAATATTTTTTATACTCATTTTACAAAATTGCCTTATTTTTATAAAAGATAGTTTATGTAATATTTAAAAAAACTTGGCATATGTTTATTTTTAAAATGTAGTAGTGAGGAAGCAGTAGTTCATATTTTATAAGGAGATGCAACTGGATGGATGATTTAGAAGTGGTTAAAAATAAAACACTTCTGACAACAGTTCCCAATTCGTTTGAGGTTTCAGAAGAAATCATGGGAAAAAATGAACACCAAATTGGATTTGATCTCGATTGGGTACCACTGTGATGAAAATGGGATAAGCCAAGTAATTGGTAGCTTTCAATTAGTAGACAAGAGGAGGAGATAGTGAAACTCAGGAGAATTGAAAGTGACTGAAAAACTGAGAAATCAGAGGTGGCAACAATTTTGATTTTTTATGGAGGGGGAACAAGAGAAGAGAGGTTAAGAAAGAGAAGGAAATGCTTGTTAGTCCTTCATTTGGTTTATTATGAACATCACAGTGCTTTTAGTTACTAAATTCTAGCAAATACTCAGTGTTATTGGTATTTGCCTTACTAGTCTTAATCCTAGTGGAAGTTTCCAGAAGATTAAGGGTTAATTATGTCTCCTTGTCGAAATATGTTTGGTAGTGATTTGTCCAGGAAGTAAAATGTTAGGTATCATTCATGATATTTAATTATTTTCCAGGAAGTGTTATCATTATTGCATTAATTTATTGGAATGTATAATTTGACAGTTGATATGCTTTAAATCTGGTAATTATTGACATATTATTTTTAAAATTTTGAACAGTCTGCCAAATGTGCAGTGACTTACATACCTGCTTATCCAGGTAGCAGTCTATGACAGCCAAATGGAATAATAGTGTTAGATTTCTTTTTTACACTCTTTTGTGGTAGAAGTATGATAAAGTTGTTAAAATTATTTGATGGTTTAGAATAGTTTCCTACTTCATTGTAAAATAACACTTATTTTCAAAAGACAGTATTACTTGTAGTTTAAAAACTTAAGTATTTAGGACTTCTCACTTGAACTGTGATTTTGTTTTGACAAGTGTACTTTTAGTACTTGCTGTAGAAAACAAAATGTTTATTTTGGCTTTGTTGTTCCTCTGTAATTTGCATCCTGAGATGAGTGGGGCTAGGGGTAGAACAGTGTTTTAAAGGATTATTGGTATTAAAATTATTCAGGCTTCTTTTATATCTGTAATTTAGAATCATTTATGTAGGTAAAAATAACTCATGTGCTGGTTGAAAAGCATTTTGTTTTCTCTCTTCATATACAAAACAGGTGAAATTAGTGAATATTAGAAACGATGACATAACAGATGGAAATCCCAAATTGACTTTGGGGTTAATATGGACAATAATTTTGCACTTTCAGGTAAGCCCAGTTTCCTCAATTGTCATTTCTTTTAACCTCATTGCTGGTTTTCAAGTGGTTCATGTGAAGGGTGAATTATACATTCACATCCAACAGGGGAAAATAAATTTCAGACTTTGTTTCTCTCTTAATTTAGTTTTTTATTTTATATCGATGTGCAGTTGATTAACAATGTTGTGTTAGTTTCAGGTGTACAGCAGATTGATTCATATGCATGCACGCATATCCATTCTTTTTCAGATTCTTTTCTCATATAGACTATTATAGAATTTTGAGTAGAGTTTCCTGTGCTGTGCAGTAGGTCCTTGTTGATTATTTATTTTTTGTTTGGTAGTATGTATCTATTAATCCCAAACTCCTAATTTATCACCGCCCCCCCCCCCCCCCCGGCCTTTCTCCTTTGGTAACCATAAATTTGTTTTTGAAGTCTGAGTCTGATTCTGTTTCGTAAATAAGCTCATTTGTATCAGTTGTTTTTAAAGATGCTACATATAAATGATATGATATTCAGACTTTGTTTCCTAAACAGTATATTTGTATTGTTCCCCTCAGTAACATGCTGCTTATGGACTTGGCACCCTTTTTCCTGTTGTTGAAAAGCTTAGAATATTTTTAGAACAGTGCTTGTAATCTCAAGAGTTGAAAGACAGAGATTCCCTTTTATTGAATGCAGACATCTTATTTTTGTTTATTGGCCAACATTACCTGATTCAGATACATAAAAATTTTATGACTCAATCCTGAGATAGAATGAATTTCATCGATACTGCAGTTTCTGAACTATGCCAGCTTTCTGCTGGTTTTATGGACACTAGGTGGCAGTATTGTTCTCATAAAGAGATTTCCTACGTTTGAACCATCGATGTTTCTGTGGAGTTGTACGTTCACAGAGGAGATTTAAGGAGAATAAAGGCAAATTTATTACTATGAATTATTATCTAAATACCAGTTTCAGTAAAAGGCTGCTTTTGATCCTTTGGTTTTTGTAACATGATGCATTAACAAAATAATCTTCATTTGATTTAAGATGAGTCCTACTTTGCAGCTTGCTTTGGTTTATCAATCCCTTGGGTGACCACAGAGTGTCTATGGGTGGGCACACGGCATCCTGCTGATTGATGGCTGTGTGGGTGGGCCTTGAGGGAGGAAGACAAGGCTTGCCAGCTTCAGAGAGGAGCTGTGGTTTTGACCACGTCTTGGGAGAAAGAAGACTTATTTCTAATATTTAAAAAATTTGAGTGGGATACAGGGTTTGTAGGGGAAAGGTGGAAATAATGTAACTCGGGCTCATTTGGGAACAGGCTAAATCTGGCATATATGGACGGCTATAGGAAGTAGAATCTTACAGATTCCAGGACTTGGGTAGCCAGCAAAGGTGTAGCCCTAGATGTTCAGAGGAGAGGACGCAGGTACCAGGAGACCGGGTAACCGGGTGTCAGCCGGCCTGCCGATAGACAGCTAATACAGATAAATTAGGCGAATGTCCACTCAGTAGGGCTTGATGACTGGGAGGTGGAGTCAGGCACCCTCATCACTGGAGACTCCATCCTTAGGGAACCTGCGGAACCGAGCAAGGCAAGGTTTGGGGCCTGGCTCCGGACCCGAAACCTTGTTACCAGAACAGGTGAAGTCTAACTAGAATGGGCCAAAAAGCAGGATTCATGTGGAGTTGCTCAGCAGCTTTCCCAGGGATCCAGAACTTTTCAGGTTGGAACTGCAGGAGACTTCTGAAACGGTCCCATTGTTACCGACAGCTGATGATGCAGGCTGTGTCTGGATTTTGGACATCAGAGTTGGGGCGCACCCAGGCTCTGGAGGGAGGACAGCTGAATGTCATTGTCAGCTCTTTTATCTGTGGCCGTGAAAACACCGAGCAAGTTACCCAACCGTCCTGTGCCTGAAAAATGATGTTTTAGGACTCTGTAAGGACTCCAGTAGAATAGACAAATGAGCACAGGCCGCAGTCAAGGAGATGAGTGGAGAGGTGGAGATGGTGCCCTCGAACAGGGTGTTAAAGGGCAGGATGCGGGTGTGAAAGAAAAGGTGAATCCAGGGTGGTGTTTTGGAGGAAGAAAGGATGGACTGGTGACAGGGCGGGGTTAGAGATGCCACGGAGCCGCTGAACCCGGGAGATAAAAAGCCAGCAGACAGCCGGGGAGGTGGAGGGGAGGGGAGAGGAGAGGCCACGGCATTGGTGGGTTTGACGTGCTGGGGGTCCCCTAGCTTCTTTCTGCCCAGCAGCTGGAGATGTGGGCGGAGCGGAGCCGGGGAGTCAGAGGTGCAGCCGATAAACCTGGGGGTCTCCAGAAAGCAAGGGTCCTGAGTCTGTCTGAGAGGAGAGGCCTTCAGAGGGGCCAGTGGAGAAGAGCAGAGAGAGAGGATGGAAGTTTGGGGGAGACCATCCTCCTGGGGACACAGGAGGAACGGGGCCCCGGCCTGCATCTGGCCAGTGTCTGGCGAAGCCGCCCACAGTCAGTGACCGCCTGCTTTCTCTCTAGCACCTTCCTGGTCCTGCAGCACCCCCTCTTCTTTATACTGAGAAGGATTCATCACCCCAGATTATAGTCGGTGTTACCAGAATTCTCCTAATAAGAGAAAAATGTACTTTGTCTCTTGTGGCTACAAGAAAATGTAGCATTGCCGAAACCAGGGGAAGAGAATTTCAAGTAGAAAGGAACAGTGGGCAGCGCGGAATGCCCCCAGAGGGCCTCACAAAGTTAAGAGTGAGTACAGGTTGGTAGTTTTGTCTAGAAAGGCCCCAGGGGTTTGGGGAAGGTCCCCTCAAGTTCCTGAGAGCAGATTTCCAACCAGAGTAAGTGGTTGGAAATTCGAGGCAATATGTTTAGACCCTAAGTTGAAGGAAATGGAAAGCAAAAATCATTCAAAAAATAATTATATATTAAGTGTCTTTGGAGGAGAGAAGAGGATCAGCCATAAAAGTACCAACATAAGTTTTGTTTCTTTTTTTAAAATTTATTTTCTATACAAATATAGTTGATTTTTAATGTCATGTTAATTTCTGCTGTACCCCAAATGTTTCAGTTTTACACACACACAGATAACAATATTTTCCATGTTCTTTTCCATTATGATTTATCACAGGATTCTGAATATGATTCCATGTGCTATACAGTAGGACCTTGTTTATCCATTCTATATATACTAGTTAATGCATGTGCTAATCCCAAACTCCCAAGAGTTTTGCTTCTAATATGATCCTGTGGCATATTTTATGAAATTCAGTGTATTTTAGGACCTGAATTACAAGATATTATGACTGTTAGATTATCACCAGTATTTAAAAATTAGACCAAGGTTTATTTAAAATGGAACATTTCAATGTTTTGTATAAAATAGAAATGTTCCTTTTTATTTAAAGAAATACTTTTAGTCCTATGATAATTTAAGATTAGAATGATTTTACTTGTTTTGCCAAGACAGAGGGCTATTTTTAGGAATGGTAATCGTCCTCATTCAACGTGACTGGGCCTTTTTTCTCCTCTATACTTCATATAAATAAGGGAAGTGATTTCCGAAGACCAGTTATTTATTGATTTAAAATGTTTGTTTGAGTGTCACCAGTTGCCTGTCTGTTACAGTCGGGCAGTCTGAAGGGTGGGTGTTGCCAGTACAGTGATCTTGTGTTAGTTACCCTATGCTGGGTCTGGAGATACAGTGTAACCGATTAGGGTTCTTGGCCTCCTTAGTAGCCGTTGATCAGAGGCCAGATAAGAAATTCAGGCAAGGCTTTCTGGGGGCTCCTGCCTGCAGCATGGGAAGTGAGAACAGGTCCCCTGCCCCGTCCTCGAGGTGGGGTGAGCGCCTTCCTCACGTGGGGTCAGGGTCGGGGCCTGACCGGGGCTGGGGCTGGAGGCGTGGCTCGGGTGGTGTGCCCACCCCTTTGGTGGCGGTGTGTGCAGGGGCATGCGCAACACCCAGCTTTTGTTCCTGACCCTGCTTTTGCTCTGGGCTCTTCAGAAGAGCCCAGAAGGCTCTGGAGAAGGAAATGTCAGCCCAGTCCAGTGTTCTTGCCTGGAGAATCCCAGGGATGGGGGAGCCTGGTGGGCTGCCGTCTATGGGGATGTACAGAGTCAGACACGACTGAAGCGACTTAGCAGCAGCAGCTTCAGAAGTGGCAATTGGGTTTTTGGTCTCTTTGTATCTTTTGTGCAGAATTAGCCCCAGCTGGGCGTGCATTTGGTTTTAGTCCTGTGTAGTGTCTTTGTATTTTCTTGCTCCAGGAGAGGTTGTTCAGGCCCAAGTGTTGCAGCAAAGGCTCCCAGATCCCATTCTGTCTCATGGAGATGATGGAAGTGTGTCGTTCTGTCTGTTGGGAGAATGTTTATAATACTGGCTATAATCTGGGCTGTTGACTCTGTCACAGTATAAGTAAAAGCAGGGATGTAGAGGAGGGTGTTTCGGTAGGCTTAGGAAGGTCTTAGAGAATAAAGGAAAGTGCCCCTGATGGTGTAGACAGGCTTTTCAGGATGAATGCCAGCTAACCAGGCAGAGACTGAAGTGGAGCCATTTCCAGGGGAGACAGCAGTGTGCAGTGACCTGGAAAGGGGCAGCTTCCAGGTCTGGAGGGGCTGGAAGGAAGTGGGAGTCTGCGGTTGTCCCTGTGTCATGTTAGCCCACATGCCAGCCATTATGCTTCTGAGTTCTCTTGAAGAGTGTCCTAGTGCCAATGAAGACATTGAGAAAAAATTAAAAACAAACCAGCCTGAAGCTTTATTTTTACCAGCTTTTATTCTCGGATATAATTATTTTTTCTGATAGAGATGGTTTAATTTTCTCCTGAAATGATTAGGGAAAACCTCACCATGCAGGTCTCTTATTGACAGTTATCAGCCGCATTGCCAACTTGACTGTTTAGTTGAATCTTTTTGTTTAGAAAAATATGAGTTCCATTTTTGGGTCAGTCTAAAGACAACCTTGGAAGGAAGGTTATGACCAACCTAGATAGCATATTGAAAAGCAGAGGTATTACTTTGTCAACAAGATCCATCTGGTCAAGGCTATGGTTTTTCCAGTGGTCATGTATGGATGTGAGAGTTGGACTATAAAGAAAGCTGAGTGCCAAAGAATTGATGCTTTTGAACTGTGGTGTTGGAGAAGACTCTTGAGAGTCCCTTGGACTGCAAGGAGATCCAACCAGTCCATCCTAAAGGAGATCAGTCCTGGGTGTTCGTTGGAAGGACTGATGTTGAAGTTGAAACTCCAATACTTTGGCCACCTGATGAGAAGGGCTGACTCATTGGAAAAGTCCCTAATGCTGGGAAGGATTGGGGGCAGGAGGAGAAGGGGACGACAGAGGATGAGATGGCTGGATGGCATCACTGACTCAGTGGACATAGGTTTGGGTAAACTCCAGGAGTTGGTGATGGACAGGAAGGACTAGCATGCTGCGATTCATGGGGTCACAAAAAGTCGGACACAACTGAGCGACTGAACTGAAAGACAACCTAGAGAAAGTCAGGTATCAATTTTTTTTTTATTATTCAGCTGATTTCAGCTTCTGTGTAAGACTAGTCATATGATACTAATTTCCTCTCTACCATATCAGTGACTCAGTCTTAGAAAGAGGCACACCTTAGGTCATCATGCTCCATTCTGATTTATTATTTATACAGCACAGCCCTGGTAAAACTGCATAATATTTAGCTAGGGTACAATTATAAAAGTTACGTGTAAAGTTCAACTGCCTTAATTCATGTGTAAGAGCACACAGGTGTTTCTTTTGGCTGAGTGTTCCAAGCTTGAAATCATAAAATTTATCAAGCTACTCATATGAAAATCCTAATGATCATAGAAATAGAAATGGCTTGGAAATTTGTCATATGAAAAATATGACAAACTATTTAAAGGGATTGATTTTAGAAATGATTTGACTAGAGTATTCTAGGAATTTAGCATGTATTATCTCTCCTTCAGCTGTTGATTCACCCTGTTTTTGTTCCTTTTTTGTGTGTGTGTGATTGCTGTTTTTTAATGAGTCTTAATACAGTTTATAAAGGTTTCTGAGCCTAGTTTTTGGGGCAAGTGCCAACATTCCTTTGTGTTTCTTCAGTAAAAAAAATGTATAGTCAGGAGTCTCTGAAATGAACTGAAAGGCACTTTGGAACTAAGTTTGAAAGGCACTTTGCTAAACGTCTCCTGACTGGTATTTGCTTTCTGTTTGCGCTCAGATTTGTCGCATCGCCAGTGGTTCCAAAGGTTAGTGCAGACTTGGGTAGTGTAACTGCATTTCAGAAAACCGAAAGGGAAGCGAGGGTCAGGACGTTTCTGTGCAGCAAGGCTAAGGGTTTGCCTCAAACGCTCATCAGCACGTCATTTGACAGTGAGCAGTGATGTTTGTCTAAGAGGATTGGTAGCCAGAAATAAGCCACGGCGTCTAGCGAGACCCAGGGCCGGCCGGGCAGGCAGCCACGGCCTCTCTAGTGGGTGCATTTCACACGAGCAAGATGGCCTCACGCTGAAGAGGATGGTCACGAAGTCTGCAGGCTGTGTGGAGGTCTGAGGGAGCCCCAGCTTTTGAAATGAGGGACGCTGTGCAGCTGTGAGTTTCTGCAAATCAAATGGGGAATGTCTGTGGATGTGTCCGAGCCGAGAAAGAAGAACAGTATCTGGATCCTGCCAAAACTCCTCTGAGACCTGAAAAGTACTCTGCTGGAAGGAGAAAATACTTTAGAAGGGAACTGACCAAGAAAGCAGCAGGTGACTCAGAGTCAGGAGGGCCTCAGCTTGGGGATGAAGGGAGGAGAAGCGCCCACCTGCTCTCCGGGGGGCAGGCAGCCCCTTGGGCCCGGGGGCCGGTGCGGGAGGAGGGGGCTGGCCCCGGCCTCACTCTGCAGGCAGGGGTCCAGCCCCAGACGGCGAGCAGTCAGCGTCACCCGGGGGTCCCTTCTCAACACCAGGAAACCCAAGTCAGAATCAGTAAGCCAGAGGAAAGGATTTCAGAAAAAGACAGCACCCCCTACCATGCAAAGAGGAAGGACCACTTTGATGATGTCAACACAAGAAAAAGAACATTCCAGAGAAATGGCTTTTGTTCGCGAAAGGCAGCCAGCTTAAGTTCTATTCACTGTGGTATAGAGAGATCACTTGAAAAAGATGAGTTTTCTGAAGACCCATCAAAAAATGACAGCGATATTCAGGAAAAGCAAAACACGGAAAGATCTTGCCTTCAGGAAGCACATCGTTTCCAGTTTGGAAAAAAGAGATGTCATTCTCTCTGTGATAATATGTCCTTTCCTTCCAAGGACACAAAGGAGGTAAGTGTAGCCGGATCCTGAGTTTACCCTGTAAATAAGGGCTCCAGGTGTGCACAGCTGCTGGAGGTTCTACAGTTTGTCCTCTGTAGATGCTCTCTTTATGTTCGTCTCTGTGAAAGCTCATGATGTATTTCACTAGGTTAGATTGTGATTTTATTTTTTGTGATGTATTCTTTAATAACGACTTTATTTCAGACCCTTTACATTTTTGTTATTATTGGAAGACTTGGCACGTCTTTTGAATTTCTGTCATTAATGTTTCCTGTTTTTTCCAATGGAGTAGCCTTGGCAAACAATAGTTAAATAAAAAAGACAGTTTTGACAAGACATGTAAGGAGGAGACACTGCAGTGATCAGTCAGTATGGACTTGCTAATCCATAAGTTTGATTGCTGATACAGAAGGCAAATTCCAGTTCTCTCTGTCCATACATAGGGGCACTCACATGACTTCTTTCAGTTCCTTGTGAGTTTGTTTGTATGTTGGGGGCAGCAGGCACAGTGAAACTGACCAAATCTGTTTTCTCTGATACTCGAGTTCCTCCCCAGCCAAGTCTAAAATCAGAACTCACTTGGGCAGCGGGTCAGAGGAATTTGCTTATGACTCAGACTGCCAGGAAGTTGCAATCTTTATTCCTAACACAGATATTTAGCGTTAGACAAAGTTACTTCTCTGGGATTTTTACTTGTCTTTAAAATGTAAAATATTGATATACTTGCCTGAGCAGCACATCACCCAAGCAATGTCCTATACATGTTAGTAGTTGACATTGATGAGTTTTTCTTTTAAGATGACTTTGCTTTTTAAGAAAAAATCCAGAAATAAGAGGTAAATGTGATACGAAATATTCGTGGCAAAGTCAATGTGGTGTTGGGTAGAGGTTCTTTGTCCAGGGACCAGATGAAGCTTTGTTCGGGCCAGTGTGCGTGGTCGTCATTGGCTTTCGCTGGTCCTCCTGAAGCTGGTTCCCTGTTTGCATCCACCCCCATGCCTTGTCACTGTTATGTCATGCTTTTTGTTTACATTTTACAGTGGTTACATTGAAAAAGAAAGCATCTGGTCTAGGCCGTTATCTATGTAGGTCTGACACAGAGGTCAGTGTGAAGGAAAGCTGCTTGGCTGCTATGTGTTTATGAACGTAACCACTTTCTCTGCTCACATATGTTTTCCATCTGTTTTTTGGTTGTTGTTGCATAATTTGGCTTCGAGTAAGCCTTCCATGTTTTCATTAGTGGAAACTTAAAATCTGTTTCTTAAGTGGTACGTAAGCCTTTTTTCCGCTTTGTGTTATCTTCATGCCAAGGACTTTACCCCCTCTTTATACTTTGTGTAGCTAATGATTTTTGAAACTTCAGTGGAAAATACGTGTGAAAATAGGTCATAGACCTGTCAATCAGATTTGTTAAATAATTGTGATATGGAGGTACTTAACAAAGGTACACATCTTCTATGGAAATGACAAATGGAATAGTCTGTTTTTTCACTTTTGAAACAATTTTTATTTTATACTGGAGTGTAGTTGATTTACAATGTTGTGTGAGCATCAGATGTGCAGCAAAGTGGTTCAGTTATACATATACCTGTAACTATTCTTTTTTAGATTCTTTCCCTAGGGTTATTACAGAATATTGATCCCCTGGAGAAGGGAATGACTACCCACTCCAGTATTCTTGCCTGGGAAATCCCACGGACAGAGGAGCCTGGCAGGCTATAGTCTGTGGGGTTGCAAAGAGTTGTACACAACTGAGTGACTAACACTTCCAGTTTCTCACAGAGTATTGAGTAGAGTTCACTGTGCTATCCAGTAGGTCCTTGTTGCCTATCTGTTATATGTGTATTAGTGTGTATATGTTAATCCCAGTTCATAATTTATCCTTCCCTCTTTTCCCTTTGGTAACCATAAATTTGTCAAAGTATCTGAGTCTGTTTCTATTTTGTTAATAAATTCATTTGTATAATTTTTTTAGATTCCACATATAAGTGAAATCATATGAGTTTGTCTGACTTATTTTGCTTAGTATAATAATCTCTAGGTCCACATATGTTGCTACAAATGGCATTATTTCACTCCTTTTTATGGGTGAGTAGTATTCCATATTTTATATCAGTTCAGTTCAGTTGTTCAGTCTTGTCTAAATCTTTGTGACTCCATGGACCGCAGCACGCCAGGCCTCCCTGTCCATCTCCAACTACCAGAGTTAACCCAAACCCATGTCCATTGAGTCAGTGATGCCACCCAACCATCTTGTCCTCTGTCATCTCCTTCTCCTGCTGTCCTCAGTCTTTCCCAGCATCAGGGTCTCGTCAAATGAGTCAGCTCTTCACATCAGGAAGCCAAAGTATTGAAGTTTCAGCTTCAACATCAGTCCATCCAATGAACACTCAGAATTGATAGACTTGTTGGATCTCTTTGCAGTCCAAGTCCTCAAAAGTCTTCTCCAACACCACGGTTCAAAAGCATCAATTCTTCAGCGCTTAGCTTTCTTTATAATCCAACTCTCATATCCATACATGACTACTGGAAAAACCATAGTCTTGACTAGACTGACCTTTCTTGGCAAAGTAATGTCTCTGCTTTTCAATATGCTGTCTAGGTTGGTCATAACTTTTCTTTCAAGGAGTAAGTGTCTTTTAATTTTATGGCTGCAGTCACCATCTGCAGTGATTTTGGAGCCCCCCAAAATAAAGTCTGCCACTGTTTCTGCTGTTTCCCCATCCATTTGCCCTGAAGTGATAGAACCAGATGCCATGATTTTAGCTTTCTGAGTGTTGAGTTTTAACCAACTTTTTCACTCTCCTCTTTCACTTTCATCAAGAGGCTCTTTAGTTCTTCTTCACTTTCTGCTGTAAGAGTGGTGTCATCTGCATATCTGAGGTTTTTGATATTTCTCCCGGCAATCTTGATTGTATCTTGTGCTTCATCCAGCCTAGTGTTTCTCATGATTTACTCTGCATATAAGTTAAATAAGCGGGGTGACAATATACAACCTTGACATAGTCCTTTTTCCTGTTTGGAACCAGTCTGTTGTTCCATGTCCAGTTCTAACTGTTGCTTCCTGACCTGCATACATATTTCTCAAGGGGCAGGTCAGGTGGTCTGGTATCCCACTTCTTTAAGAATTTTCCACAGTTTATTGTGATCCACATAGTCAAAGGCTTTGGCATAGTCAATAAAGCAGAAATAGATGTTTTTCTGGAACTCTCTTGTGTTTTCGATAATCGAGAGGATGTTGGCAATTTGATCTCTAGTTCCCCTGCCTTTTCTAAAACCAGCTTGAACATCTGGAAGTTCACAGTTCACATATTACTGAAGCCTGGCTTGGAGAATTTTGAGCATTACTTTACTAGCGTGTGAGATGAGTACAATTGTGTGGTAGTTTGAGCTTTCTTTGGGATTGCCTTTCTTTGGGAGTGAAATGAAATCTGACCTTTTCCAGTCCCATGGCCACTGTTGAGTTTTCCATATTTGCTGGCATATTGAGCGCAGCACTTTCACAGCATCATGTTTCAGGATTTGAAATAGCTCAACTGGCTTTGTTTGTAGTGATGCTTTCTAAGGCCCACTTGACTTCCCATTGCAGGATGTCTGGCTCTAGGTGAGTGATCACATCATCGTGATTATCTGGGTCATGAAAATCTTTTTTGCACAGTTCTTCTGTGTATTCTTGCCACCTCTTCTTAATATTTTCTGCTTCTGTTAGGTCCATACCATTTCTGTCCTTTATTGTGCCCATCTTTGCATGAAATGTTCCCTTGGTGTCTCTAATTTTATGCACACTCACACACACACACACACACACACACACACATTTATATATACCACATCTTCTTTATCCATTCATCTGTTGATGGATGTTTAGGTTGTTTCCATGTCTTGGCTATTGTGAACAGTATTGCAGTGAACATTGGGGTGCACCTATCTTTTCACATTATGGTTTTCCCTGCATATGTCCCCAGGCTTGTGATTCCTGGATCACATGGTAGCTCTGTATTTAGTTTTTAAAGAAACCTCCACTCCATGTTCTCTATAGCGGCTGCAACAATTTACATTCTCACCCACAGTGTAGGAGGGCTCCCTTTTCTCCACACTGTCTCTGGCATTTGTTGTTTGTAGACTTTTTAATGAGGGCTCGTCCTTATTTTACCTGAGGATTTTGATGTCTGACTTTGCTGCGGTCCAGATAAAGACTGTTCTGTGGCAGACAAAATCGGACCCATAGCTTGCTGCTCTTTGTCACTGTGTTCTTCCTGGAACCTTGGAGGTGGACTCTGCTTCATTTTCTTTGGTTAGAACTGTGCATGGCTCTTCATTTTGTATTGGATTCTCCATTTTCCATTTCAGAATTGGGTGGATGTGAGAACTGTCTGCCTCTTCAGTGGCTTGTTAGCCGGCATTTGTTTGCAAGACATAGTCCCTTCAAAACCTTTTCCATTTCTTCTCTATTTGAGCCATTTTTACACTCAGTTATGTGTAAGGATTGTGCTCAGTGATGTTTGAGTTAATCTCCAAATGGGATAATATATGATCCTTTGAACTTGTCTTCAGTTTAGACTTACTATAGGCCTCTGCCTTGAACTTCCTGTTTCCTGTGATCTTTGTCATTCTTGGTCTAGGGTGACCAGCTGACCTCCTCTTTAATCCTTGCCCCGTCAGCTGACTTTGGGTGGTCCTGCAGGCTCTGGGGTTCTGAGAAGGGGGTTCAGCTGGCCCTCCTTGGGCACATACTGGATGTAAATGTCATAGCACATTCTAGCTTTGCTAGGGTAAGGAGGTATAAGTGAAAACAGAAGTATCTCAGAGTTGCATATTGCTTTGGAAGTGGAAAACGCTTTCAAACACGTCATCTTTTGATCATTCTTTTTTTTTTTTTTTCTTTTTTGATCATTCTTAAGAACTGTATTAAATAGGTGAAACAGACGGTTCCTCTTTTCTGGAACTAAGAAATGGAAACTCAGTTAAAGAAGATCCTTACGACAACACAGTAGATGGGAGTAGCCGAGTCAAATGATGGCTTAGCATCCCACATCAACTCTCAGAGTTCTAAAGGAGATGCTGTGAGCTTGGGGCAGAGGTTGATGTTTCTAAGCACTGGTGTCCATTGGGGAGGGTGGGTGTTACCCACAGAGGTGGCTGAGGCCCAGCACGTGTAGGCCAGGGCATGATGAGCTCAGGGCTCCTCCTTGTCTGACTCACATGCTCCCTGGACTTGTGACCAGGAGCTTGCTGTTTTCCTTGAGCTACTCCCATAAAGCTTTCTTCCTCCTTGAGTTTCACAAGTCCCATTTCTTCCCAGTCATGTGATACTGATCTCTACAAAGATGGTTATGTTTTGTCTTTATGGGTTGTTGTTTTACTAACTGACCACATATAAATGTTACCTAAGGAGCTCTTAAGCAATAAGCTGTGGGACTTCCCTCATGGTGCAGGGAAGACTGTGCTCCCAGTGCAGGGAACCCAGGCTCCATCCCCGGTCAGGGAACTAGATCCTGCATGCCACAAGGAAGAGTCTGCGTGTTCCAGCTGAGCGATCCACGTGCTGCAACTACGGCCCAGCACAGCAACATAAATCAAAATGTATATATATATATATAGGTGGCTGGATGTCAACTCCAGAGATTCTGATACACTGGATCACTGCAGACTGGTGATTCTGATGGTCAAGACTGTGGCCAGGGCACTCATTTCGTTTCATGTTCTCAAGTGGTCCCTGCTGTGGGGGAATCATCCCCGGATGAAGCCTTACCCTGGATTTAACGGAATGACAGTATCTTCCGGTGGAATGTAAGAACACGGCCTATGTTTCAGGCACCCTCTCATGCATTTCATGAAACCACAGTAAATTCTGAAAACCAGCATCACCCTTGTTTTCCCCTCATCATGTGTTTTCTGACGAGTGGTGTGGATCACGGGCCCGGAGGCAGGAGGTGTGAGTTCCCGCCAGCCCTTGCTGCCAGAGAGCCGTGGGCCTTGGATGCCTCCTGCATTTCTCCAGGTCTCGGCTCCCCTTTCAGGGAAGGGAGGGTGTGGGGCTGGATGATGACAGGGCTATTAATAGGCATGATTTGTGGAGGCCTGCTGCAGGCTCGGCAACCCCACCGGGCTGTTCAAGCATCATGAGATGGTTCTGTTGTTCGCTCCAGTTACGGACGAGGACCTGGAGCCTTGGAGATGTGATGAGCTGCTCAGGCTGTGCTACTGGGGTGCGGGAGGGCTGGGGTCTCGCTGATGATCATCTCAGCTGAGCTTAGAGCCGCTGCCACTTCCCACCTTACCCCGCATGCACCTCTTTCAGTTCCTGCGAATCCACAGATGCCACTGCACACCCCTGTGCTGTGTTTCCACCCCTCCCTCCAGCCCCCTCGTCTTTGATTTCTCTGCTGTTTATTCTGGGTCTGTTACATGTGGAACCAACACAAACACATCCCATTGTTTCTTCATTACAGATGTTGGGGTTGTGCCTGTAAGCTTAGGTGCCCTGGAGGCTTTGGGGATCAGGACCGTGGATATCATGGAACCCTCTGTATGTTCAGGGGACACACTGCAAGGTTCCCAGTGGACGCCTGAAGCTGGATAGTGCTGAACCCCCTCTGTATACACTGTACTTTTGCTCTACTTAAATACTTACAGTGAAGTTTAGTTTGTAAATTAGGCCCAGTAGGAGAGTAACTGAGTTACTGCATCACTGCTTTTGAACCTTAGGGCCATTATTAAGATAAGAGTTCCTTGAATACATGCACAGAGAAACCACGATCAGTTCAGTTCAGTTCAGTCGCTCAGTCGTATCTGACTCTTTGTGACCCATGGACCGCAGCACGCCAGGCCTCCCTGTCCATCGCCAACTCCCAGAATTTACTCAAACTCATGTACATGGAGTCGGTGATGCTAGTCAACCATCTCACCCTCTGTTGTCCCCTTCTCCTCCTGCCTTTAATCTTTCCCAGCATCAGGGTCTTTTCCATTCAGTCAGTTCTTCGCATCAGGTGGCCAAACCACAACAGTCAGTCTGACAACCAAGACATTTATGAAGTGACTAGCGGGATGATTCCTGTTGGCTGTGGGATGGCCTTGAATGGGTCACGGTTTTGTCTCGCTGCTCAGAACGTTGTGCCATTTAAGGCTTAAGAATAGCTTATTCCTGAAAGTTTCCATTAATATTTTTGGACTGTGCTATAGACAGGGGTCATTGAAATAACAGAAAGCAAAACTGTGGATCAGGGGGAAATTTTGTCATTTTGACGTCCCACCCTGTCACACAGCCATGTAAACTGCTTCAAACTGACCTCTTTTCACCTTCCTTTGCATCCTTTGGTGAACTGCAGTGAATAGGGCAGTGGTGTGCAGGGAGAAGCCAGGAGGGATAGATGGGGAGGGTGTGCCCAGTGTAGAAGTGACATCATCAGCATCTGAGCAAAGAAGGGTTGGGTATTTTATTAACTGACTTCCCATTGTATCAGAACAGCATAATTCAGAAACATCTCAAAATGTTAGACTGATACCTAAACAGTCAACCTCAGTTCAGTTCAGTTCGCTCAGTCATGTCCAACTCTGCGACCCCATGGACTGCAGGATGCCAGGCCTCCCTGTCCATCATTAACTCCCAGGGTTTACTCAAACTCATGTCCATTGAGTCGGTGATGCCGTCCAACCATCTCATTCTCTGTTGTCCCCTTCTCATTCTGCCTTCAATCTTTTCCAGCATCAGGGGCTTTTCCAGTGAGTCAGTTCTTCCCATCAGGTGGCCAAAGTATTAGAGTTTCAGCTTCAGTATCAGTCCTTCCAATGAATATTCAGGACTGATTTCCTTTAGGATTGACTGATTTGATCTACTTGCAGTCCAAGGGACTCTCAAGAGTCTTCTCCAGCCCCACAGTTCAAAAGCATCAGTTCTTCAGTGTTCAGCTTTCTTTACGGTCCCAACTCACATCCATACATGACTACTGGAAAAACCATAGCCTTGACTAGATGGACCTTTGTCAGCAAACTAATGTCTCTGCTTTTTAATATGCTATCTAGGTTGATTATAACTTTTCTTCCAAGAAGTAAGTGTTTTTTAATTTCATGGCTGCAGTCACCATCTGTGGTGATTTTGGAGCCCAAGAAAATAAAGTCTGTCACTTTTTCCATTGTTTCCCCATCTATTTGCCATGAAGTGGTGGGACTGGATGCCATGATTTTAGTTTTCTGAATGTTGAGCTTTAAGTCAGCTTTTTCACTCACCTCTTTCACTCTCATCAAGAGGCTCTTTAGTTCCTCTTCACTTTCTGCCCTAAGGGTGGTGTCATCTGCGTATCTGAGGTTATTGATGTTTCTCCCCGCACTCTTGATTCCAGCTTGTGCTTCATCCTGTCTGCCTCATTGAAATGTAATATTTATTCAAAAGTTTTTTCTTTAATCAAGTCTTCTATGAATTTTAAGCTACAAAATTGTACTTAGAATTCAAGGACTAGGATAAATTCTAAATATTTCTCCTTTTCTGTAGTAGCTATGCTCTATGGACTTTTAAAATTTAATTTATTTTTTATTTTTTATTTTATTTTTTTTTTTTTTAATTTATTTTTTAATTGGAGGATAATTGCTTTACAGTGTCGTATTGGTTTCTGCCATACAGCCATGCGAATCAGTCATAATTACTTATCTGTCCCCTCCGTCTTGAGCCTTCCTCCCGCTCCCCACCTCACCCCTGTGGGTCCTCAGAGTACTAGGCTGAGCTCCCTGTGTTACACAGGGGCCTCCCACCAGCCCTCTGCTTTACATGTGGCAGTGTGTGTGTGTGGCCTTGTCACTCTCTCAAGTCGTGCCCCCTCCTCTCCCTGCAAGCCCCTTCTCTCGTCTGTGCCCCTATTCCTGTCCTGCAGATTGGTTCATCAGTGCCATTTTTCCAGATCTTGAAAGCAAAGGTTATTTGGTTTACAGTTGACTTAACTCATTTCTTTCTGAAACATTTCATCTTTTTAAATGAAAATGCATTTATGGGTATTTTTATTTTATTTCTAGTCTTCTTTTGGATTTCATAACCAGTTTGTGAAAATTTAGTCTAAAGTAATTTCACAGAATGTGGCTGTGTATCGCATTAAAATGCTTTTATCTTTTCTGTTAAATGAAGGACATGTCAAAGTTTCAACTCCTTTGCTATATGAGAGAAATAGTTAAATCTATGTCAATTTTTCCCACATTTGAATAAGAAGTAAATGAGCATTTGCTCAAGGTGACCATTAATGTTCAGCATCAGCACTTGAATTTTATCACCTTTTATTTTATTTTGCTTTAATCTTCTGTTTACCTCTTCCTTTTAGGAAGGCAGTTTTTTAATGAGATGCAATTTTCAAAATACCCTCTTTGCAGTTAAGAATAGTTTGTGGAGCCTTTTCACACATTTTTGAAACTTGGAAGCAGATACTAAAAATGTGTTGATTACATTGGTTTCTGCCAAAATAGTTGAAACATCGTTGAAGAGGTTGTCTTTGAAAGCAAACATCCTGGCTTGGAAATATTTGTGTGTTTTGACACACTCAGTATGGAATTTGCTTTTGCCTGACTAGTGTCCAGCAGTGTGAATAAAAAATTGTTTCGAATAACCCTCAGTCTGGTGAAGTCACTTCCGCTCATGTGGGGCAGGCACCGTTCTGAGCCGTGTGTGTGTGTGTGTGTGTGTGTGTGTGTGTGTGGCATCTCGATGAGAGGAACCCAAGGCCCAGGAAGCAGTGGGGTTGGGGGTGGAACGCAGGTCACTGCCCTCCTAGGCTCTGCAGTACCTTTCCTCCCAAGGATCAGCATTCACTCTTGAAATCATTGTGTTAACAGAGGTGGAAGCATCCAGAGAGATCACCTTTTCCAGCCTCCTGCTTTCCTCCTTGGAAATACCTGAAATCTCTCAATTAGATATAAACTCTCTTGTAGATTTCAACACAAATATATGGAGGAATTGAAGTTCCTTGGATGGTGCTCCTGTCCAGCTCTCTGAACCAGTAGGGATTTGGGTTCTGCAGGGAGGAATGTTTGACAGCTACCTTTCCCATACCCTTTGTGTGTCCCTTATGTCAGTTTTTGCTTCTGTGAAATGAGTTGGTTTCTCAGTAGATAAAAATCTTCCTGAAATGCTGTGGAGTGTCACTGTGGATTTGGTGTAGCAGAGGAAAGGGGACTTAGCTCTTGAGTCAGAAGACTTAAATGCTTTTTCTAATTAAAATTTTTTTTATTGAAGTCTAGTTGATTTATACTGTTGTGTTAATTTCTGCTGTATAGGAAAGTGATTCAGTTATATATATACATGTTTGTGTGTGTGTGTGTGTATGTGTATATATATATATATATATATATATATGCACACACATTCTTTTTTATGTTCTTTTGCATTGTTGATCACAGGATACTGAATAAGTTTCCTGTATAGTGCTGTACGGCAGGACCTTGTTTATCCCTCCTATATATGATAGCTTGCATCTGCTAATTCCAGACTAACTGCCCCCCCCACCACCTTGGTACCACAAGGTTCTCTCTGTCCATGGGTCTGTAATGTTTCATAGATATGTTCATTTATGTCATATTTTAGAGTCCACATATAAGTATTACCACATGGAATTTGTCTTTCTCTTTCTGAGATATTTCACTTAGTGTGATAATCTCTAATTGCATCCCTGTTGCTGCAAATGGCATTATTTTGTTCTTTTCTATGGCTGAATAACATTCCATTGTATATATGTGCCACATCTTTGTCTGTTCATCTGCTGATAGACATTCAGGTTTTTTCCATGCCTTGGCTATTGTGAACAGTGCTGCTATGAACATAGGGGTGTGTGTATCTTTTCGAGTTACAGTTTTGCCTGGATATATGTCTAGGAGTGGGATTGCTGGATTATACGGTAATTCTATTTTTAGTGTTTTGAGGAGCCTCCATCCTGTTTTTTATAGTGGCCACACCAACTTAAGTTCTCACCAGCGCTGTAGGAGGGTTCCCTTCTCTCCACACCCTCTCCAGCATTTGTTATCTGTAGATATTTTAATGATGGCCAATTATGACCAGTGTGAGTGTAGTGTAGTATTATCACTCACTCGTGTCCGACTCTCTGTGACCCCATAGACTGTAGCCCGCCAGACTCCTCTGTCCTTGGGATTCTCCAGGCAAGAACACTGGAGTGGGTTGCCATGCCCTTCTCCAGCCTTATTGTAGTTTTGTATTGTATTCAGAATACAGTAAGGTATTGTTGTATACAAAACACTGTGAGCATTTCGCTAATAGTCAGCCATGATGAGCATCTTTTCATGTGCCTCTGGGCCATCCCTATGTCTTCTTTGGAGAAATGGGTCGTACTTCATGCTTTCCACATTTGTGAACTTGGGTGGTTTCTTGTTCTCAGAAAGACTTTGGAGGCTGCAGGCGCTTGGTAACTTCTGTGTCACCGTCTCCTCCTCCCGTAGAAAAGGGGGTGCATCTTGCGACCATCTGCTGTGACAAGCACGTCTTCCTTGGGCCATGAGGCTTCCTTGTCCCAGCAGAGCTTCCTCCCTGCCCCCAAGGAGACCGTTTGTCTTCTGACCATTTGTTTCCTCAGCAGATGTTCAATGTGTCAGAAAGTACGCTTCTCAAATGCCACCTTTGGCTTAGAATTCTGTCAACCTGTGAAGGCAGAAATGACCCCTGGGAGGAACTGTGTCCTGAAACTAGTGTGTCTGTGTGCAGCTGGGTCCGGCTGGGTCCAGGTGGGCCCGGAGGTCCCCCTGCAGCCGCTCTGGAAGGTGAGGGAGCCCGTGAGCCCCTGGCCACCTGCCGCCCCGGGTTGGGGCCACAGGCAGGGCGTGCGTCTGCTCCCGTGGGTCCTCTGTGAACCCCGATGCTCAGTGCCCAGGCCAGGCCCGGGGTGAGGCCCCTCTGAGCACGAGGTGTATTCTGTGGGGTAGCTGCTCTGCCGGAGTAGTGCTGGGAGGCTCAGGGGCTGAGGGGAGCTGGGGCTGCCTGCCCGTGACCCTTGACCCTAACCACAGTCGAGTGGAGACGTCTCCCCAGCACTGAGAGTGAGCACCACCAGGCTTCCTGGCCTGAAGGAAAGATCAGTCCGAGTTGTCAGGATAGGTTTCTATTCTAAATGTGGAAGAGGGGGCTCACTCTTCTCTTACCGCCCCGAGCTGGCGTTTGGGAGCCTCAGGCCCGGGCCTCGCCGGCCTGCTGAGACCCTGGACACATCCCAGAGTCTCCTGTGTGCTCAGCTTGTCCACCAGTGAGACCAGGGGCTGACAGCAGGCTCTGCGACCTTCCACTTAGAGGTCCCTGGATTCCTTAATCCTTTCCTATAGCTGTAGCTTCTCTGAGTTAAGGACTTCCCTGGTGGCTCAGATGGTGAAGCATCTGCCTACAGTGTGGGAGACCTGGGTTCAATACCTGGGTGGGGAAGGCCTCCAGAGAAGGAAATGGCAACCCACTCCAGTGTTCTTGCCTGGAAAATCCCATGGACAGAGGAGCCTGGTAGGCTACAGTCCATGGGGTCGCAAAGAGTCAGTGCGACTTCACTTTTTCACTTTTTTCTCTGAGTTACATTTCTTAGTCCTCTCAGCTTCAGAGATGTTGCCTTTCTGCCGTTATACATCTGGTTATTTAACCTTTTCATAAATTCTGTTTTTTTTTTTTTTTTAGTTTAAAAATTGCATTTGCCTTGGATAGAATTAAATACGATAAAACTGTGAATAGTCTCCTGGGGAGTGTGTGAGTCAGCTTTGGAAACTGGCCTTTGGTGTGCCCTCCCTTCCCACATGCCAGAACTCTGACAGCATAGTGGTAAAAAGCGGTGTGGCTGCCGCCCAGTCTTCTTGTGGCGTTTGACTTTGCTCAGAGGACCGAGGCTGGCACCTCAGCTGACCAGCACGGGAGGCTTGTGTGGCGGGGAGTGGGCCTGCCCCCTGTCAGCTGGGAGGGAAGTCGGAGTGAGCTTTCTGATGGGCTGTCGGCTTCTTTTCTGGCATTGAAAAGACATTTCAAGACTACACCCTGGGTTAAGTTTATGACACTGTTTTACAGAAACAAGATGACACTTGGGTAACGATGGGCTCTCACTGAGTTATCTCCAGGCCTGGGTTCGCTGCCGGGCACACCTAGACAGTGGCTGGGGGGTGTGGAAATTATTGCGAAGTGACGTTAGTTGGAAATCTTTTATTTCCTAAGGTGACAAAGGTTACCTGGTAGGCTAAAACTCATTCATCCCCAGTGCAAACATGACACTTCCTTCTGATGCTTCCTCCCTCCCTCCATTCCCCCTCCCTCCTCTCCTCCCCCTTCCCTCTGCCCCCCCTCTCCCCACCCCCGAGTCTCCCACACCTTCCTCATGATGGTAACTGAGCACTTCAGTCTGTGTTGAGCAGGGCATGGGGGGGCAGGGATGCTCGGGGGAGAAGCGGCCTGAGCAGAGCCCCGCGTGGTCCAACGCATGTGGCTTGACCGTGGAACAGAGGCGGATGGCCTGGGCCTGGGCAGACCGGCCAAGACCAACGTGGATTGATGTGTCCGTGGGGTGAGGGGCGGGTGTGTTGCGCGGAGCCTGTTGAGGAGACTGTTACTCACTGGACACCGGGGCTCGGTTCCAGAGGCAGGAGGCTCTCCTGAGCCCGGTGTGGCTGTAGGTCTGTCAGGGCTGTGTCTTCGGAGGGGCTGATGCTGACACGCAACTGGGGTTGGTGGTCTTGACTAGAGGTGGCTGCCCCTGCTCCCCACAGTCCGGGGGCTGCAGCTGTCTGTCCAGGTCACGGGAAGCTCGCAGGCGCGCGGCTCTGACAGGACTGACCCTCGGCGGTGACCGCACGCTCAGCGCCCGACCCCTTCCTTCACGTCGCACAGACCGCCCCTCTGCCCTCTCCTGTGAGCAGGGTCCTGAGCCGAAGCCCCTCCGTGTGTCTGCTCTCCCCTTCTTACTCTCCGTGCAGTGACTGGGACAGAAGCCGAGACTCAGCAGGCTGAGGGGTAAAGGTAAAGTTTACAAAGTGCAGAGTGTTGCCTCCAAGTGCTTTACCAACAAGACAGAGTGATGGTGCTGAGTGCAGAGGAAGCCGGGTTAATGAAGGTTACCCGTTTTTACTCATGTTAGGACGGAAGAGACTTGGGCAATGTACATGCTGAGAGCAAAGACCCAGGGGGAGCCCCTCAGAGACTCAGGTGACAGGCCAGGGCCCTCACGTATGTCTCTCTACTCTGTAAAGATGACGAAAAGGGATGCCAGACGCGGTCGAAGAGCATGCGGGGCAGGCGTTCCACCACATGGTGAAGAGTTGACAGAAGTTCTGTCAGGGATGGAAACCCTGGCCCTTTAGGATGCTGAGGAGAAAAGGCGGGTTTCCTGGAGCCCCCGGCCGAGGTCAGAGCTGTGGTTCGAGGAGGCAGTAGTCCACATGGGGACACGGACATCCCCACAGAGGAGACAGACCGCTTAGATTGGGTTTGAGGCTCGGGGGGTGGCTGCAGGGTGAGGACGGGTGAGGAAGCTGAGGACAGTGGATGAAGAGAGTGGAGACAGAGGGCGGAGGAGGCGAAGGCAGCGGAGGGCTCAGAGACGAGCAGAGTCGGGCCGGTGCAGGACCGCGCAGGATTGCTGGGCCTGTGGTTTGTCCAGCTGGAGCTGGGGAGTGAAAGTGCTAGAAAAATGGCCATTGCTGTTGGAAGCCACAGACTTGCAGTGGGCTGGATCAGGCTGAAGGTGAGGAGATCCAGCTGAGGGTATGTGGCTGGTCGGCATGGAGGGAAGGCTGAGGCCTGTGAGGATGGGTCCCTGGATGCAGACGGGGACCCCCAGCAGGTATTAGATGTTGGGAGCACGGGTCGTCTTGAGCTCAGGAAGAAGATGGTGCCGCAGGAGTGACCAGGTGTGTAAAAGTGAGGTCTCCGTGCCGCAGATAATGATCTGAGAGCCGCTGCTTTCCATCATCGGGGGAGATGGGAAAGCGTACCCTGCCCCTGTGCCAGCTGGTGTCTAGGACTTATCGCGCTGCGGGGCGTGGTGAGGGCGGCTGGGGCTCAATGGAAAGGCGGAAGCAGGGTGGTGGAGGTGAGCAGATTTTGTTTCCTGCTGGGTAGATGCTTCTGAAAAGTTGGGAGTGGAGGCAGGCTGGGTCCGGGGACAGGAAGCAGAGGTGAAAGAAGGTCTGGGAGGCTCCTTGAGGAAGCACGTGCCCTCGTGGGGCGGCGGGCAGTGGCTCGGAGGATAGTCACGTAGGCTGCCAGCGTCCAGGAGGCACTCTGGTCTGAAACATCTTGTTTGTGTTGGATGCTGGCTGGCGTGTGGCTGGGGAGAGGCCTGGAGCAAGAAGTACTGCTCATCAAGTGGTGGGAGGAGCTGACACGTGTGGAGCTTTCTACCTGCAGGCCCTGTGCTGAGCACTCAAGGTCGATCATCTTGTCTAAACTTTAGAGAGAAGCTACTGTGTCATCATTTATGTTTTAAAAATGAGGAAGATGGGTTTTAGGGAGATGATGTATATAGCTCTAGGTCTTTTTTTTTTTTGCATTTTAATTTTTTTATTGTTTCTTTTTTTAAATAATTTTTAAAATTTTTACTTTACAGTATTGTGTTGGTTTTGTCATACACTGACATGAAGCAGCCATGGGTGCCCATGTGTTCCCCATCCTGAACCCCTCTCCCCCCCCCCCAACACCATTTCTCTGCGTGATCCCAGTGCACCGGCCCCAAGCACCCTGTATTGTGCATCGAACCAGGACTGGCGATACATTTCACATATGGTGATATACACGTTTCAATGCCATTTTCGTTTGATTGAAGTAAGTTAATTTACAGTGATGCCTCGATTTCCAGTATACAGCAAAGTGATTCATTTATACGTATATGTATATACTCTTATTAGTATTCTTTTCCAGTACAGGTTACTACAAGATGTTGTATACAGACCCCTGTAGGTCCTTGTTTTTTAACTCTTCTGTATACAGTAGCATGTATATGTTAACCCTAACCTCCTAATTTATTGCTCCCCCCATGTTTCCCGTTGGGTGACCATAAGTTTGTTTTTTAAGTCTGTGAGTCTTTTTGTTTTCTAAATAAATTCATTTGTATCATTTTTCAAAAGTCCACATATCAGTGAAATCATACGATATTTCACTTAATTTGGTCATCTCTAGATCTGTCCACGTTAAGTAGCTCTGGGTGTTTGTCCTGTTAGCAGTTGCACTTGGGATTTGAACCCAGACAGCAAGAGCTGAAACCTTCTGTGATCTCTGTGTGTCTCCAGGATTTGGAGGAAAAGCCCTGGTTCCTTCCTAGAATCCCACCTGGCCTGCCCTTGGTGGAGGAGTCAGGTTGTTTTGCCGATTTTACATTAGGAGTCATGAGTGGCAACTTCAGATTTACAGTGTGTAGCATTTGGTTTATTTTTCTTTTTAATTTTTTTTGCACCATATTATGAAAAGTTAGGTATACCTAGGTAGGCAATGGCGAGTGGTAACAGTATATCTAAAAATGCTTCAACCTCCCTGTGGGGATAATAGTTAGTTGGAAATTGGAGGAGAAGCTGAAAGACTTAACATATTAGTGGTCTTCGATATGTTAAGTTTGGTTCATAACATCTTTGAATACACCCTTTGAAACTATAACTCTCAAACTCGTTTCTGCATGTGCAGTGGTCTGATATAGTGTATGTGAGCGTAACATGCTAGAACAAGATTTGGGAACTTTCAGGAACTCGTTTAATAAGATACATTATTTTCTCCTGGTTGATGTTTAGCCATTTTCAGGCCTGTCAACTCTTCTTCCTTAACATCTCTCCCTGGATTTGCTGGGCAGCACTGTAGCCTGTTAAACTTACCCTGTGGTTGAAATGTGTTGACTCTCCTTGTTCATAGGCAGTTCCCTTTGGCACTGGACTAGACTGGAACATTCTTGACCCTGCAGAAATCAGTCCCTGCCTCTACCCAGCTATTGCATGTTTTTTTATACTGTTATAAGACCACCCTGTATCCTCAGGTTTTCCAGAAACAGCTAGTTTTACATGTACATGCTCAGATCTTCTTAAGCATTTTACTGAAGTGTACACAGGGCTGTGTTCACCTCTGCTTTACAGCAGAGCAGCTTGGTTGTACGTTTGTGTCTACACTCTTCTTCACCTTCTCTTCCATTCTGGTTTACCGCAGGATCCTGATCCTGGTTGCCTGGGCCGTGCAGCAGGACCTTGTTGATTTCTGTCCTGTGTGTGACAGGCTGCGTCTGCCAGGCCCTCACGCCCGCTCCCCTCTCGCACTCCCCTCCCCCGTGGCCGCCACACGTCTGTCTCAGGGTCCGGGAGTCTGCTTCTGCTTCGTAGATAGGTTCATCTGTGCCGCATCTTAGGTCCCCGTGTACGTGGCAGCGTATGGTCTTGGTCTTTCTTACTTCGGTCAGTGTGATCATCTCTGGGTCCGCCCGTGTTGTTGCAAGTGGCGTTGTTCCATTCCTTTGTATGACGGAGTAGTAGTCCAGGGAACATAAACGCACCACATCTTTGTCTGCTCGTCTTTCTGTACTAGAGGCCTTCTTTCGTCTGGGTTAAGTTCTCTCCTGTCAGTTGCCTGCCTGCGTGTGTGAACCTCTGCCTCTGTGTCACTTTTACAGTCTCTCAGCCTCTCAGACTTCAGACTGAATTGAGTCTTAAATAGTCCCTGCTTCTGCCTGCTCCCCCCAGTTTTATAGACGAGGGTGCTGACTCACAGGCCTGAAAGGACGTCCCTGAGCGAGGGGACCGGTGGCCAGCTCTCGAGGCCGGGTTTTCCTCCCCGGGTAGGATGACCCCCTCACCCCACTGCCTTGCTTTCCGTCTGACCCTGGTCGGCCGTCTGTCCTCCTGACCCCCCGGCTTGGCGTCATTACTGACTAAGGGAACAGCTGTTTGCTGGTGTTAATCCCGGCTTGGGGGTCACTGTCTGACCCCTGCCAGAGTCACTTGGTGCCTCAGCGTCATTATCAGCAGGTTGAATAGGACCCTTATCAAAAGGCGACTTGAGCGAATGGAGATCCTGTGAACTGGTGACCGATATGTTATCATCCAGGGAAGAGATTTTAAAAAAATAAGGCAAACAAAGTATAGGGAAAAATTATTGTAGCTAAATAAAATTTTTTAAATAAAAAATTATGTTAGATGAAAATTTCTCATTAAGTAAACTGAACAAAGCTTCATGAGAAAATCAGAAAGACTTCTGGCCAAATAGTTAAGCAGTGTGGTTAATTGGAGAGGGGGCTATTTTCCTTTTCTTTACACAGAATACCTGCTGGATCAAATTCTGCTCTGCAGATGGGTAATGTAGATTAATTTGTAGTTTCTACTGTGACCCACTTGAACTTGGAAAAACATGTGCTTAAATTGTTTGAACAGATCTGAGTAATAAAAAGGAATGGAGACTTTTCAACGCTAAAATCCTACATTTCTGTCTGTTAATCTCTTTGAAACTCAGTTTCCCTCCATGGAGATGGGAGAAATATAGTCATCTTACAAGTGAAAGGAGGATTAAGTAAAAAGTGCTTGGCACATAGTAGGTTCTTAATCTGTGTTAGCTTCCTTCCTTCCTAATGGTTTACCATTTTCTGTTCCGTTTAGATATCTGATATCCATGTTACTGGTGAGTCAGAAGACATGTCGGCGAAAGAGAGACTGTTACTGTGGACGCAGCAGGCCACGGAGGGTTATGCGGGAATTCGGTGTGAAAATTTCACCACCTGCTGGAGAGATGGAAAATTATTTAATGCCATCATTCATAAATACAGGTATGAAATTTGAGTTTTCCTGCCCTTTGCTAAATCTAAGTGTTTCTTTCATTTCCAAATTTTTTTTTTAGCAGCAACTACCTTGGCATTTATTAGTTGTCAGAAAGCTTCACAGTCGGTTTTGTGATCAGAAAATAAAGCAAGATTTCAGTTTGTTTTCTCTGCAAAGTTGTTGAATTTCTGAAACATAAAGGATCATTTGCTTTCTAAAAAGGTCAGCATTGCCCCTTGGTATTCCCGAGATCTGATCTCAAAAGCTTCTCAAGTTTTACCATCCACAGAATCTTTATTTGTAACTGAGACCCATCTGTTGTTTTCCGTCTAAAGCTTCTTCAGCAGTTTATAGCAAAGTGTGAGAAGTTGAGCCAAAGCAGCCGTCGTGGATCTTACTTCTATAATACACTTATCCACCTCTCAGTTCAGTTCAGTTCAGTCGCTCAGTCTTGTCTGACTCTTTGCAACCCCATGAACCGCAGCACGCCAGGCCTCCCTGTCCATCACCAACTCCCAGAGTCCACCCAAACCCATGTCCATTGAGTCGATGCCATCCAACCATCTCATCCTCTGTCGTCCCCTTCTCCTCCTGCCCTCAGTCTTTCCCACCATCAGGGTCTTTTCAAATGAGTCAGCTCTTCACATCAGGTGGCCAAAGTATTGGCACGTGATTCTGCCCACAGTGTCTTAAAACCCAAGAATACTTGAGTGGTTAGCCAGTCCCTTCTCCAGTGGATCTTCTGGACCGAGGAATCGAACTGGGGTCTTCTGCATTGCAGGTGGATTCTTTACCAACTGAGCTATCAGGGAAACCCCTTGATTCTGCAAAGGGGTCTTAATTATTGTCTGGAGCTGGTGGCAGAGAGGAAGAAGCTTGTTTATTTGCAGGAAAAGCATAAACTTATCATCATCTTTCAGCTATTTTGAGAAAGCTTGTACACTTGACACAAGCTTCAAACCCTATTCAGCAAAAGCCAGTGGTTGATGAATTAAATCTTGGTAAGTTTCTCGTGGCCCCTAGTAAATAAATACAGAGAATATGCCCTGCTGGACATGTTCCATCCGTATCGAACAATCTCATTCTCCTGGTCCTCCCACTTCTCAGTCTTGGAGTTGGCATTGCTTGTCTCGCAGAGGTTAGGAAACCCAGCTTGAGTCCAGGCCTTGCTATCTTGTCTTGCTCCTTGGAGTCAGACTTGTCTGGCTTTGATGGCCTCAGGTTTGCGCTGTTCTTCACTGGCTTTGGAAGTGAAACGGAGCCATACTTCTTCCCTCCTTTTCCTTCAAACAGGTCCCTGATTTCTCTCAGCAGTGTTGACATGTCACTGCTTTGGGATTCCCAGGCTTCACAGAATACATCTAGATTTTCTTTAGCAATTTTACTAGATGGGCTTCAGTGTCGAAGTTTGAGCAGCGGAAATGATCTGTTGGCCAGTCAGTTTGAAACGTCCCCTCTGCAGGTAGACAGGTCGTCTCAAGAGGTTCTGTCCCATACATATGCCTCAACAATCAGCAGGTCTTTGAGTAAACTTCCATAGTTCAGCTTTCTCGTTCTTTGCAATATATAGCATCATTTTATAATTCATAAAGAAAATAAAACCAGCCTTCCCTGGTGGCTCTGTGGGAAAGAATCCATCTGCCAGCACAGGAGGCATGGGTTTGAACTGGGAGCAACTAAGCTCGTGGGTCACAGCTACTGAGCCTGCGCTCCAGAGCCTGGGGGGCCGCAACCACCAAGCCCACGGGCCGCGGCTGCCGAAGGCCGTGCTCCCAGAGCCCGTGCTCACATCTGCCGAGGG